>VHZZ01003636.1:76919-90407 GCA_009801015.1 Silene noctiflora
TTGAGGTGAGGAAATGATGTAATTTCAGGCTTTAATCACACTGTTTTATAGCACTAACTTGGAATAAGTGAGATGGAAATGACAGAATTTGGGGGGAAATTAGAAATAAGCAAGTTTGGTGGGGGTTTTAAAAGGTTTAACCTTTTGGTGGGAAAATTTGAGCCTAATCAGTTTTCTAATCCCTCTGTTTTTCAGTTTCAATAAAGCAAAAAGCACACTTACAAATGTACTTATTTCAATATTTTATTCTAACCTTAATCCTACACAAAAACTCCAACTGGTAGAGTGGAGTTGAATAGAGGAAGTACAAAATAAATTACATTTCTTAGCTCTCAAATTAATTAAAATATGATTCTAATTCAACTAATTAAGTAATTATGTATCAATTATGTCAAATTAATGAAAAGTAACTAATTTAGAGTTAATAAATTAGGGTTATGGGAAAAGGGTGGTGGTTGGGGTTGTAGAGGAAAGTGGGGAGGGGTTTGTGTGGGCCACCACACGGGTGGTCGTCGGGCATACAGGGAGGCGAAGGAGGGGCGTCGTCGTTCGTGTGGTCGGTGGGGTCAGAGGCGGCTCTATGGTGATTGGTTAGGCGGTCGGTGGGGTTGGATCTGAGGTCGGGAGCGGTTCGGTGGTAGGCGAGTCTAAAAGAGGCTTCGTCTGGTCGGCGGTGGGTAGGGAAGGGGGAAGTGAAGCGGTGGTTCATTGGGTGGTGGCAGTTGATGGTTGGGTGATGTTTAACTAAAGGACGTGAAAAAAATCGTACAAAGAGATTTTGAAATGGTAATGGTAAAATGGTCAATTATGTACATGAAAGAGCACCACTCATTAATTACCTCCTTCCAAATCTAATTATCGTTATAAATAAAATTAAAAGTAAAGCAAACATATCACCCACGTTTTTTTGTTTTAATAATTTTAATTTGCAAATGAAAAAATTGAGTAATAAAGTTATAATTAAGACTTGAGATTTGAATTAAAAAATTTATTTGTAATTTACATAAATAATACGTTAGAGCCAATTACCTGGGTACCAATTGTATGATATGTCCTCTTGTAGTAGATATATGGTCTTTTTGTTAGTATATAGTATGATATGTCCTTTTGACCCGTACCCGTTTAAATCAATATAATCAAATTGTTAAATTTTCAATCCCATACTTCACAAATCTCCTTAAATAAAAAACATATACACACTATCTAAACCAACAATTAAAATAAGTTTGTAAGATATACTCCCTCCGATCCACACCAATGGTAACATAGACCCATTTTTCTCCTCACAAAAAGTAGACCCATATTACCATTGGTGTGGATCAGAGGGAGCTTTATAAGGGTAACTATGTAATTCACTACATAAATATTTGGTGAAAGTACAAACTTTTTACATTATCAATCATTCTTGTGTCAGAGGTCTCACAGTGTATGAATGATCACTTAAAAAAAAGAAAAATAATTGTTTTAATAATAACATTAAATGAATAATTTTTTTCTCTAAGATATGACCGTTTCACAATGTGGGACTCTCATATACTAAAATTTGTGTAACATTTTATACACCGCATTTAATTTAACACAAATTCTCACTTAAGACGAACATTATCCATTCTAAACTTAAGATGGGTAAAATACATACCAAATCATCCCATTTTTTACCAAGAAAATGCCAAAAATCTTATCTTTGATACTTTTTGTTAATTCAAAACCTTTATATAAATACAAAGCTTAGACTCAATTAATTTCTAGGTCTCCTTACCACATTCTATAACACATGGTAATTGCCTAATTAGAATAACATGGCCCATAAACACCATAACCAATAAACACAACCTGTATAAGGAAGTATAAACCCTACCGTAACAATTTGTTTCCTCCATAGTCAACATTTTGTGTTTATGATTATAACGGAACTCATTCTTATGGTCATGTTATAAAAATTATTAGTGGAATACAAAAATAAATTTTCCGTTTTAAAGATTTTTTTTTCTTTATTTTTTAGTCATTTTTTTATTTTTAATATTAATGAAGTAAATCACTTGTGTAAACTGTCATTTAATCCGTTATATTCTTATTTTTTATGGCGGTATCATTCAATCATGAATCATCACATTAATACTATTAATTAATGACAATGGAATTAATAAAAACTCCTTGGGCACATCAACCTTGTTCCATTCATAAACTCTTCAAATCCAACGTATATTCTCTCTTAGCTTCCCCAAATTTTGATGACCAATTCCTTGGGCACATCAATCAGCTATAAATATACACAACACTTGTTGTCCGCCACGCCACGCCACGCCACGCCACACTGCCACAGAATCCAACCCGCCTATCACCAATAATTCCGACCCGGATCCAACCAACCCACAATACAAAGGTAAGCCATACAGCATACGAGGGTTCACAGGCAAACGAGTCCAAGTCTGAGTTCTCGGATCATGCAAGTTAAGCTGTGCATACCCGGTTGGGTTGGATTTTGCTTCCTTCCATCACTCGAATCACATACCGTGATATCCATCCGGGCATGTGCTAATACCATTAGAGGCCTTGCCACACCCATGGCCTTCCTTAAGAGGCTGAACCGAGGGGCCGTAATCTCAATCCTCCATGACTTACACACCAACAACGCTGTCGGGAGGTCTCGATAACGCAACCTAATCAAGACATCCCGACCTAAGTCGTCCATCAATCCCGGAATTTTATATATATATATATATATATATATATATATATATATATATATATATTGATACAAAATTGGAAATTAGAATAGTGAAACTAGAAGATGTTAGTTTTCTCTAGTTTTAAAGGAAGAAACATGTAAATTAAGGAAGCATTATATCAAACTACGCTATCGGGATTCGGGAGTATAATAAACAACGGAACATAAACTAAACGGTTCCAACTTTTTATAAAGAGAGATGAGAAGATGAGGTTCTCGAAGAAATTAAAGATGAGGGTCTGATGTAAAAGTCGGCCGAGACTAGTACAGTTCCATCTCATTCATTAGTTTACCTTTTTTTTTGTTCTTTGTGAAAGCTATTTTAATAAAGGTAAACAAATGAATAAGACAGAACGAGTATGTTATTTTGTGAACCATATCTAAGGCATCTTCTATACACAACTAATATTAAATGGAAACTCTTAGTATTGCCAGTAACTATTGAGTATGTGGGATAGGGTAAATCATAGCAGAGCATCTGTCCTGAACAATGAAAAGTGCCAGCCACTCTTTTTAAATAACAATATGAAGTTTGAGGCGGAACAAGTTCGGAAATAGAAGCAGATTTAACGGAGATAACCAGTTTTTGATTTCACAATCACCATTTACTTAGAGATGCAAATAAATTTACAGATTTAGCCATGACCTCATTGGTCGGGCTTGTGAAAATCGGCTTGGCTGCCGTTTAGTCTTGCAGGACGTGATCCAAGGCATAGAAACTGAAAAGATTTTCCGTGGCAGCCTAGAGAGCACGTCAATAAGATGAGGCTAGGTCAACTATGTTTTTGTATTCATCGGGAACAAAAGACTTAACCTTCACTACTCGCTCTTCTGAGTTCTTCGCTGGAGAGGCATATTTAACTCCTATTACTGACACCACGCCTGCATAACCAATTTACATAAGTTTTGCGCTAAAACTGTAATATATTTTTGAACAAACATTGAACGTTAACCAGCATATAGCAGCATAAGGGGGTCTGATATTGACATCTTGCAAAGTCTGTGTAGAAAGACACTTCAGGATAACGCAGGGCAAGCACTTGCTATATCAGAAAATTTAATTTAAGCTGCTAGGCATCAAGAGAAGGTGCATGATTTGCAATCATTGTATTTCTTAGTAAAATACTCCGTATATTGCAAGAATATCTTTGTTTGGTTCCCTCAAAAAGAATGTCTTTGTTTGGACTTTAAAGAAGAAAAATATGGAAGAAAAGGTATAAAGGGAAGGTAGAATAAAAGAAGGGTGGAATGTCTTGTGACTAGCGCCTCACTTAAGCCTTGAACTTAGGTATGCCTTGTTTTTAAACTAAGTCATAAAGTTTAAGAAGAAAGGATGTTTCAAATGGTGTTGTGGGTCTCAGAAAACTCCCGCAATTAAAAGAGAAGGAATATCAACTTCTTTTCAGTCTGCCAGTTCCATAAATTTCCATAGTTCCGCTACTAGATGACCTTTTATGAAGCAAGAAAAAATTCTGCCTCGAAATTGCTTTGTTAGATGATGTATGCATCTACAAGTCTCCAAATGCTCCAAGAATAGCAATGTTGAAAATTAAGGGAGAGGTAAGATAATTACTTTCATGAACACGTCCATATAGGAATCGTTCGCCTCTCCAAAATTCCAGCGGTCTCATCCTTATCCGGGTACTTCGCCTGACTCCCTCTTCCCACTTTGTACCAGCCTCTGTATGGAAATAAGCACTAATTAAAAACACAAGTGGTACAGTAAACATGTAATAGCATACTAGAAAGCAATGGCCAGAGGAGACGTGAAAATTTGAAGGAATAAGCAATCACCATTTAAAACAAGTAGCTGCCTATCGATCTTGCCTTCCACTTTCTTCTTCTTGTTTTTAGGTTCCTTTAAATCAGTTGTGTTCGATCTTGCCTTTCCTTTCCTTGATTTGTTCACTGTTTCCTCAATGATATTTTCTAGCGCTGTTTTTTCTGTCTCTTTGTGTTTATCCTTTAAAACAGTGGCATTTGATTTTGCCTTCCCTTTCCTTGCTTTGTTCACTGTTTCCACATTGATATTTTCTTGGGATACAGAAGTTGATTCTTCTGTCTCTTTACGTTTACTGTTGAGCGATCCAACTGTTTCCTGTAGCAGAATATTTATTAAATCATTAGTGTGAAATGAGAAGTGACAGGAATATTCATCATATACTATTGTTGCCTAAAGTACTTCACGAACACTGAGCAGAGAGCATCCCAACTGTCTAAAAGACATTTTCAAAACCATACAAGTGCTGCCCTTGACGCTTGTAAGGTACTGAATTAATCAAGATCACTCATGTAGCATGCCAGACGTACAAAAATTATGCACGAAAACAGAAGAGAATAATCTAGTTATACAAAGATATCTCAAGATAAAGGGGTGAAAACATCTCATAATAACTAAAAAAGAAAGAAGAAAAGGAACACAGGAGCCTTGTGCAATTACATTGGTATTCAAACAGACCTTAAATAAATACTCTGTAACAAGGAGTCACTCAGGATGCCTTATTCAGAAAACTATTGCATCAGAGAGCAATTGATCAGGTGCATTTGATGGTGTTTTGAGTTATCACTTTACACGCAAGTACAAAAAATAATAAGGATACAGAGAGTAAAACCAGTTGTACCTGCCAATAAAACCCGTGAACACTAGCCAATAAAAGAGAAACATTGTAACATTCAAAGAAAACGCATACAGAATGACAAAAAAATAAACAATAACTGAGCTTCGTCCACGCCAATTACATTAAGACTCAATTACGCCTACAGCTTTAAGAGCAAACTGACAGAAAATATTATACAGCCATAGTAAAAGCTTCATTGGATTCTATCGTGATGAGAACAAACAAAGAGAAGAATTGAAGTGCTATGAGAATTTTCAACAGCAAAATGAGCACAAGATAGTCTCATGGGAAAGCAACCTACCTTGCTAGGCTTTATCATTGAAATGTACTGGGTATTCAGAGCTTCGCCCATCTCACCATCACCTGCAATGTGATTTTGTATGTGTAACTAGAAAATAAGAAAGAATGCATAATGCGACTCAAGAACATGAAAGACAAAATCAGAGAATGGGAAAAATGAGTAAAAAGTTCTAACAGTCATACTAGTGGCGCATATACTAACCAAGAAGGGAAAAATATGTTCTAATGGAACCTAGACGTACAAGCTAGTGTGTGCTACCAAGCAAATAAGTTCCCACTACATATAATATCCACCTAGAAGTAGCTGACAACAGTGCCTGGACAGAAATATCTAAGTATGCATGAATACTACACATTTTCTGAATGTTAATTGATACAAGAGGATGAGATAAGTGTTTTTAGTCATAGAATAGCTAATCCTATTGATTATTCAATAAGGCAACTAAAGCTTCCAAGCTACCTTTGTTAACATTGACCTCCACAGCAGAGCCATCGTTGAAAGCTTCTTTGCCGCCAGATTTCGGGCTTGCAGCCATCTACATGATTTTATAATTCTTCAAAATCAGACTGCCAGATTCATCATAAGAACCTAATATAAAACATCAACAAGCTAAAGAGTGGGGCAAACCTGATCCTCCTCTATAGGCGCAGTAATCATAAAGACATCCTTTCTTGCACCAGCCAGTGAAGCCTCACCAAAAACTGCAGGATTATCTTCTCCATCTGTAGGAGATGTTATGTCAAACAAGTTCTCCCTTATACCACTATGAGAAGTTTCTCTTGTCTCATCTATCCGTTCTTCAGAAAGCAGCTTTTCACCAGAAACTCCAATATCTTCTTCTCCACAAACTGAAGCTTTCTCAAACAAATGTGAATCCTTACTTGTCACAAGCTGATCACTATGACCAACCCCATCCAACCGTTCCTCATATTCAATATTGGGGTTTGTACTGTTTACTGGCGAGCAAGGAGATGTAACACATTCATTGATCACTTCTTTCACAGGAGAACTTGTGATAATTTGATCATCCTGCTTCTTGTTCTGAGGCTGTGGGAAATAACATACTTCTGGTGATGATACAATGTCTTCAGGTGAAAATGGATCCTTCAATGGGGTGAGTCTTGAGATGTGTTTATTTAGTGTCGATATGGAAGCCAAAGGACTTTTACAAAGAGTCGGAGATACTTGAACATTCAAGCTGTTGCTCTTCCTATACTGATTACTGAAATTAAGAGGCTTGCTGCTACCGGCTTTAGTACTGTCAGTTACAAGTAACAGGGAATCCTCCACATCTGGTAAGGGTTTAAGGAAACTTGCATATTCACGTCGACGAACATTAGGCATGTCAGGAAGAGAAGGTTCACTGATATTTACGAGTTTAATATTAAGTTTTTCTTGCAGGAAACTTTGTACTCCCTCCTCATCTAGCCCTTCATAATCATAAGAAAGGAGCTGATCGAGCTCACTAACTTTGCTACTATTTGCCGGTTTGACGTCTGTAAAAATAACAAAAGATCACGTGTAGTCACGGTAAGAAGCACTGAAACTTCTACCGAAAATAGAAGAATATACAGTAAGCTCCACGTTAAGTTTAGAAATTTTAGATAAAACAATCACTAACCAGAAACTCTTGTTTGTGGAGAAAAATTCATAGCATTAGTTTCTGGTATTGTATCCCCAAGAGTTGGGCGTATAATGTGGTGATCATTCGCCTCTTGGGTTGACTTGAGAGGCTCGTCATTGTCGGGAACTCCTGTTAACGAGTATGTACGATGCTTGTAGACGGCTTTTCTCCTAGGCAAAGAAATTTAGTTTTGTCAATGGATATCTATCATGCGATGAAAAATAAAATGCTGATATAACCATCTCACACTCTTAATCACTAGAAAAAACATGATATGAACTAACCCAACACGGGTAGACCTTCGCTGCCTTCGTTCCAAAAATGCGCGGTTTTGATCTATGTCTTCAAGTGGTAGCCCTTTTAGTCTTCGAATTTCCCTTTTCGCATCTGAAAACAACTCAAGAAATAAAACATATGAGCCATAAATTCCCTTTATTATAAAAATCTAAACTAGATAGTAAAATCCTAAAAATGCTGTAGCTTACTCTCCATTCTTTCAAAGGCTGCAAACAATTCCTCCGGGTCTTTCAGTTTAGTAATGTCTAAAGTAGGTTCCGGGCACAGATCAGGTTGGCTGTAATACATGAAAACAGAAAGAGCAGAATGGTAAGTCGTAACAATGTTGATAACAATACTATAGACGATCATAGCTAGAACAGTGTAAGAGAGACGCAAATTACAACCAACGAGCATAAAATAGCAAAGAATGCTCTTATCACCTAGTCGTCGGCTTCATTGTAAACTTAGCTCGCTTAAGACCAAGTCCAGCTCTCCTCTCTCGCGGTTTTTTATCATTTACAACACCAGGCGCGTTACTATTATCTTCAGAAACAGTACCCATTGTTTTATCACTCTCTGCATGATCCATACTGCTCTCTTGAATGGTTTTTGCCTGATTCAACAGCGAATCAGGATTCCTAAGCACCTGCAAGTCCGCCAAAGTCAATGGTAAGCCAAGCTACTTAATATCAAACATCACTAACTCGTATTATCTCTACCACAATGACGGACCTCTAAATCAATCCAACAACTAACTTTTCAATCGCTCGTGAGTCGTAACAAAACTCCTATACTTGAAAATTCAGCCCTATTACAATATCACAGGAAAAACTCGGTAGCATTCGCAAATGCCCTATTCTTTCGAATTAAGTTCAGTTCAGTTCAGTCTATAAAGTTTCAATCCAAAAGAACGGGGCCTAATACGAGTGCATAATTAACTAAAAATCAAATCAAATGAACATAATTACAGCACTCAAACACTAGCAAACTTGAATTATACATTTATACCTCAAATTACCTAAAAACAAAGTACCAAAAAATCAAGAATTAAGATGAACAACAATACATGGTTAAAATTAAGAAATGTACCAGATTTTTAAGGAGAGAGAGCGGAGATCCGAAATTAGGGTTTGCAACTGAACCAAATAGAGAAGATGAACCAAAAGAGAAAAATGAGTAATCGGCGAGTGGATCATTTTCGACGGCGCTTTCAGCATTAGTCATAGTGTCAGTAGCTTTACGACGTAATTGCGGCGGTTTTTCGCCGGAGAAGGAGAGTTTTTCCGGTGGAAGGAAACCCTAGATTGTTCGATTACTTCAGTTTTCGGCGGTTAATTGCGAGATTTCAATGAAATTTGAGTTTTTCAATTTTTGGGAGAGCGGGGGAGTGTACTAAGGCTACTAGTGTGGAGCGACGTGTTAGTAACTTAATTGTAACCGTTTTTTTCCCTTTTTTTTCTAAAAAAATAAATAAATGTGTAAAAAGGTATACAAATTTTGTGGTAAATCGTGATTTTTAAAATAACTATTTTTATCTATTAAGGTTGTATTTTGATCCGTTTTACACCTTTTTTTTGTGTAAGACCGTCTGTCACAAGATTAGGTCTTTCTCTTTCACTAGGACGGTGGAATTTGTAGTCGTTAATGTTCTAGACTTAGCCAGCATAATGGCTCTTCTGACCTTGTGAATCAATGTTCTATTAGTCGGTCCCTAACCTGACAAAAATCCGGCCTGACTTTGGAACTTGGGCCGGCTAATCTACAGACCGCCTATTGGTCTGCGTGAACCTTCTCACATCACACGTTACGCGAACGAGCACATTTGATCGTTGTTAATCAGTATTGCACAACCAATATTTCATTCCAAGCTTCATGTTGACGTTATTTTATTTGTTTGGTGGGCTTTTATTTAATTAACTTTTTTTCTTACATGTATACCTTTTCCATTATAACATTGAGCCTACACAAACTCTCAATTATCCTTTTCAATCTCAGACTCTAACTATGTAAATCTGTAAATGTTATCAATCTATCAGCAGCCATTTAAAGTTGAGAAATATAAATCTGTAAAATGGTTTTCAATGGTACGAGGTGGTTTCATAAGCTGATAAGCATAATCTTATGTCAACTCAATTAATCAGCTTTTAAGATTAAGTTTTGTGGTGGTTGTTTTTTCGTTTCAACCACTTTAGTCGGTTTATCCAAGGTGTGACCATTATTCGTTTCCGCGCGTATCGTGAGGTTTAACTTGAGTTTGAACTACTATTATTAAAACGCTAATGTATTTTTAAGGTGTTGGAGTCCAAGTGACCATATAAGGTACTTATGTGCATATTATGGTATGAGGTGTGGGGAACGGAGGTCGACGAATTGGACCATTCTAAAATGGACAACACTGAATCGTTCTTTAAACGGGTATTAGGCCTCTTAACAGGCCAATGATTGAGTCTACTATTTATTTATTTTTTGAAAAGCTAAATAAAAAGGGTCGTGCCTTTTCAAATACGAATTTTACTCTTTCACATACGCTTTTTACGGTTTTACCCTAGTCTTTTTTTTTTCACCTCACCCACTCAAAACCAATTACCCACTCCTTCCCTTCCCACCCTCTGGCTTACCCTTTTTCTCCGGCATCCTCTGTCTTGGCCTCCATTGCTTCCCTTTCTCTTATACTAGCCTGTTGAGCTTAATTATGCCAACCGTAAGTAGAAGACATAAAGTACAAGCCGCAATTGAGAATTGGTTGAGTTTTTATTAATTGTGAAAAAGAGTGTGTTATATTGATTTACAAGGATAGCTAGAGGACATATACTGAGAGTTCTCTTGAGCAAGGACTGCTGGAGAAAAGCTAAAGTAATTGGACAAAGACAGGAACTATGACTAACTAGCTGACACTACTGTTTTGCCACTTTTATAAGTCATAATGAACAAATAAAAAGCAATGTACTAAATTATGCAGAGTTATTCAATCAATAATCAAGGAGGATCTTGTGTAGGATCTTTATTGTTTCCACACTCCCCCTTGTTTCCACACTCCCCCTCAAGATGTGAGTGTAAGCCAGCTGAAACTCCCATATTGGACAATAAATGATGATGCTGAGATACAGGACAGGACTTGGTGAGGACATCTGCCACTTGATCCTTGGTATTAACATATGAGGTAGTAAGAAGCCCTTGCTGGATTTTTTCTCTGATGAAGTGGCAATCTACCTCAATATGTTTAGTACGTTCATGGTACACTGGGTTAGCTGCAATTTGCCAAAGCAGCCTAGTTATCACATTTAAGGTGAGCAGACCCCAGATGCTTCAATCCAAGGTCCTGTAGTAACTGAAATAATAAGGTGACCTCACAGGTAGTCATGGTCATAGCTCTATACTCAGCTTCAGCGGAAGAGTGTAAGACCACAGTTTGTTTCTTTTACTTTCAGGAGATGGGAGAGTCTCCAAGAAGAATGCAGAACCCAGTAGTTGACTTCTTACTAAAAGCACAAGATGCCCAGTCTGAGTCACAGTAGGCAGTCAGTTGGGCTGCATAATTACTAGCAAATAAATCCCCTGGCCTGGAGCACATTTAAGATACCTTAAATGTAACACCCCAATTATCCTATAATATCCCTACTTACCAAGGAAGCCTGAACTAGACCTTCTCTGACAACCAAGGGTGCTACCATCTCGGTTATCCGAGGAAAGTACATATCAAATGGACCATAATAAAACAACTGTAACACCCCCATACTCCGAGGCACCTTACCAGGACTACCTCAAGGTACAGGGATGCTACCATCTCGGTTTCCCGAGGTAGTGAACATCACAGAAACAATAAAGAAACATTATTATTAATAGCGTTTAAAGAATACAAAGGTGAATTCTCCAAATACGGAGTACATGGCAAAACTGATAACAAAAGTAAGCTAATATATGTGGAAGCTATTACTATGTGACTCCACCCTGCTAATCCCACCGCATGATCAACAACCATCATAGTCAATACCTGCTAGACAATCTGCTCACCATCCCCGAATGGATCATCACAGTTTTCAAAACAATACACGGGGTCAGCCAGCTGAATAACGATATACATCATAATGCAACAATGAGTACAGTAACACAACACCACCACACCAACACCAATCATCTCCACACCACTCCGGTACCGGGAAACACCCAGACATACCACATCACTACATCACACCAATAACGGGACACACCCAGACGTACCGTAACAACCCAAGTCCCTTAATGTGCACATCCCTCATACGCCGAGAGAACGCAGGAGGCGAACAWTGGAGGTGAGTCCACCTCTCACAATGGCTCACACACAATCACAATATCAAACATCTCCAACCACCATCAACAACTCCGCCATCACAATCATGGTACAATCACATAACATATCACATCACATTATAGCATATAATTAATCAGRCAACTGAGTAGGATAACCTACCTTATCAGGAAACAAGGACAAACAAGTGATCAAAACTCTTCTTCTACGAGTTCTTCTCCTATACAACATAATAAATGTATCCAATTAAGACAAACTCCCCACAAAACCCCCAATTCAGAATTTAGGGTTCATACAACAAAGTAAAATACTCAATCCGACACTTACCTTTGCAATCCGATCTTAAGACATGTAGAAACACCCACAATCGCTTAGATTCACGCCGCGGAAGGGAAGAATATAAGGAGAAGCAGTACGAAGTTTAGGGTTTTGGTTTTTGAAAGCGAAATTATGAATACTGCTTCCCGATCTACTATTTATACTTTCCGCAGAAAAACTCGCTACGAACCGGACACTCGGTTGAGTGAGTGACACTCGACTGAGTGCAGTGCACTCAACCGAGTGCATGTCGCTCGACCGAGTGTGTTTCACTCGTCCGAGTTCCCCACTCCAGAACACTGCCCGACTGATACAACGGGGCACTCGGTCGAGTACCATGTACTCTACCGAGTATTCCTACACTGAAATTACCGAGTATTACAACAACTTTATCATTAATTACATTATGTGAGCAAGATATACAACATACGTCATGAACTATTACAACTGCGAATACTACTACGACTACACCAGTAACTACGTCATCGATCCTCATCCCAAGACATGAACATCTCAGCAAGCATCCAGTACAACATCTAAACCTGCAAATCAGTCTGCTCACCACCCCCGAATGGATCATCACAGTTTTACAAAACAACACGGGATCAGTCAACTGAACAATTATATACAATGCAATGCCAACAATAAGTAAAGTATCACACCGCCACCATCACCACCAACACCACACCACCCCGGTACCGGGACACGCCCAGGCATACCATATCACCTCGCCTCACCGGTACAGGGACATGCCCAGACATACCGCAACTCCACAACACACCGGTACCGGGACACGCCCAGACATACCGCAACAACCCAAGTCCCTTAATGTGCACATCCCTCCTACGCTGAGAGAACGCATGAGGCGAACAATGGGGGTGAGACCACCTCTCACAATGGCTTACAATCAATATCACAATACCAATCACACCCAACACCAACCTCCACCATACCAACTCCGCCATCACAATCATAGAATCACATCATAAAGCACTGTACAATACCGTCACATTCATATGCATATAGTTATACAGGCAACTGAGTAGGACATCTTACCTGTAACGCATCCCATGTAGCATCAATCACCGATCTAATAATACGAGCATCACATATCACATAAACACCTAAAACAACCATACGTTCTGATTACGCACAATCGTAACCCTAATCGAGACATACAGACGGTGACGGTGACTTACCTTATTGCACAATTAATTGATTAGGTCGGACTCGGTGTATACTGTAACATTCCGTTTTTATGGTTGATTTTGATAGGTGACTTCGCTGGACGAAGTGTCTTGATATTGGATTTGATAGGGGATGATAGGTTTATAA
>VHZZ01003637.1:93530-103897 GCA_009801015.1 Silene noctiflora
ACCAGCCCCAACAAGCTCCCACTTGTCCGTACAAGTGTATGTGTAATAACGTTATCCGCACTAACTGGAGGACACAGCTCCAACAAATTCAACCTCAACCTTTTTAGCATAATTCGCTTGAGACTAACACAAGCTAATTCTTCTTAGCAGTTTCTACCGATGTTCTACTTCCCCCTTAGCAGTTTCAACCGACGTTCTGCTACTCCCTAAGTAGTTTCTACCGACGTTCTGCTACCCCCAGCAGTTCTACCGATGTTCTGCTACCCTCAAGTTCTTCCCGAATTCTCTTGAGACTGACGCGAGCTAATTATCTCCCTGGCGGTTCTCAGAAAGTCCTGCCTTTGCTTCCCCAACAGTTTCTATCGACGTTCTGCTACCCCCCATCAGTTTTTACCGACGTTCTGCTACCCTCAAATTCTTTCTGAATTCTCTTGAGACCAACGCAAGCTAATTCTCTCCCTGCGATTCTCAGAATTTACCGCCTTTGCTTCTTCCAGTGGTTCTCGGAAAGTCCTGTTGCCTGCCAAGTTCCCTCAATTATTGTTCTTGCTACATTTCCCTACGGAGTTCGAATGTTCAAGTTCTCTTTTAAGATGTCTCAGGTATGATTTCTTCTTATGGCTGGCGAGCTTTCCTACGTAGTCTAATGGCCTTTAAACGATCCTCCCCGAAGTTAACAGACTCTAAAATATTCCCGACAACAGGTCCTTGGCTCAGACCCCTTGAGCCGCCTCGCGTCGCCAAAGTCTTCAGGTTGTAATCTTCGATTGACCTGAAGGCTATTATTTGACTTTTGCCTTGTCCAAGCCTCAGTCAAATTGGGGGCTCTGTAGATACCTCGTTTCTGTACCTCCCGCCCAACACTAAATGATGATTGGGCCGCATGTTTAACATACGTAGCGATTTTATAACATTTCGTAAGTTCGTTGATATGTGGTAGCTTAAACAGTCGTGTCAACCCCTTTATCGTTATCTACGTGCCGATACAGTCATTTTGGAAGTAATTAGAGTACATTTGGAGTTTAGGTCAAAAACCGTCTTCATTTTCTAAACCGTTTTAAACCGAGTCGGAATATTCTAGTTTTATTTCCTAAATATTATTTTAAGTGTTTAAATCTCAAAAATATCTTGTTTTGCGGAATAAGGAAGCCTACATCTTCCCTAATTCCTAAATAAAACCGCGGAGATCTTTCTTGCCGAGGAGGGAAAGCCTCAGGAGAAGACGCAGAGGGTACTGCACCTCTTGGAAAGGTCGCAGTGCCTGCTGCGCTTCTTCCTGAAATGGTTTTCGTCTGTTTCCAGAATATTTCCGGATTCTTTCCAAATCTTATCTTTTCCTAAATTTCCACCTCGTGATTAGTATAAATAGAGGCCTCCGCCTCATATATTCTTCATGTGAGTGTCCTCCCCTTCTCTTTTCTCTTTGCATTCTAAGACTTTTGCTATTACTATTGACACCTATGTGCTTGATCTATTCGACCACGTAAGCCCAGATCCTTATGGGTACCAGTCTAGTTGTATGCTCAACCGACTTAGTCTAAATATTCACATGCTAGGTTTAATCTATTAGATGTTACATTACATTCATATAATCAACAACATATCAAGTATAGATGATTTTCCTGATCATTAGTAGAGGTCGCTATCAAGGCGGGCAGGATTAGGTGTCCAAATAAAGAGCTTCCTAATACGTACCCTCATTCCTTACTCAATTATCAGTGAGCATCTGTGTTCATTTGCATCGCGAGAGTCATTCTAGACATAGAATGCTAAGGGTAACGAATTTCTTAGTGTTCATGTCACTACTTTGTGTCTTGTCATGGCATGAGGTATTCAAACTGTAACACCCTTATCTACCAAAGTGCCTTACCAAGGACTAACTTAGTACATAGAGGTGCTACCATCTCGGTTGCCCAAGGTAAGCATATCAAATAGACCATCAAAGAACAAATTAATAAAGTAAAAGGTATAGTCGATTACAAGACAAAGAAGTACCAAAAATCCAACTCCATGACAAAAGTTATCTAAAGAAAAAGTAACAGCGGAAGCTAGCTAGACTTGGTGATTCTCTCATCCATCCCGAACGAGCTCAACCAACAAACCTGTTAGAAATCTACTCACTATTCCCTAATGGATCACCGCAGGTTCACAATAGCCATCCTGCATTAGCCAATCTCATCCATCAAGTACAATCGTCTGAACCGCAGCCAGACCTGCCAGGTTACCCATCGCAACAGGTACCCACACCGCCAGTGGTAAACCGCAACCTTGTCACCTAAGTCCCACTCATCGCAACGAGAGAACCCAGATCATTAATGTGCACATCCCCTTGTGACGGGAACCACAAAGGGCGAACATGGGGTGATGTGATGAGTATCATTTTGGTTGCGTTTTACCTCTCATTTATACCTTATTCCGACTCGATTTTGTGTGCTTATATGATTAAATAGCTCATTTTACTATTTTAATTAGTAATTATTAGTTTTATTATATTTATCATGAATAATTGTTATTATCTCGAGAATTTGTTACTGCTTTGTGTTAATTGGTTTTTGTAGAAACCGGTTCGAAAGTAATGAAACAAGAAGGGTTGAGGTTGAGAGACCAAATGGAGCAAATTACAAATAAAGAAACCAAAATTAAAATCAAATTTACCATGACCCAACTTTACTCCCCTGGCATTTCATTCACACCCACCATCACCAAATTAAATCTCCCTTCATCACTCATCTTCACCACCATGAGAGCAGTCCCTATCAAACCTGTCGCCATCTCACGTACCTGCTACTCCGTGCTCTTCCAGCTGCTCAAATCGAGCCCACCATGGCAGCCAACAACGAGCAGCCACCGCGACCATCATTTCACCATCAACACAACCACCCTAAGCCCATTGCTCCATTCATCACCATGGCTGAACCACTTCGAAAACAGAGCCTAAGTTGCAACCGACACTAGCAATAAACCCAGACCACCACCATCTACATCTTCATTTGTAACCCTACTCTCCTCCACCAAACAAACCACCACCAGTCTGCTCGTGCCCAGATTCGCAACCACCATCGGACAACCCAATTCGAATTACCTTGATTCGAGACCGACTCCAATCTGCCTCACACTTAAACCGCCAGCTCAGATTCGAGCACCATGACTTCACCACCTTCAGCTCGACAACGAATCCAATAGCACCAACAGGTCTGCCGTACATCATCAATTCACCATTCAAAAATCGTAAATCCCAGCCCCAATTCAACCACCATGCATCATTTAATCATCTTTGCATCACCGTGCTAACCTGCTCCTCCGTCTACAAAACGCGCGCAAGAGATTTGAATTGGACCATCAGCCGGCCAATCGGCTGATAGTCCATTTGTGAATTTCATCTATTTTTGCTCCTTGATCTCGGCGCCGGTGTGATGCCCGGAGGCCGGCCAACCGGCTGAGTTTGAGTAAAGTTAATGAAGAACGAAGGAAAGGGACGACAGTTTTGAAGGAAGTTTTTGCTTAAATGGGGTTGAAATCCAGACTATTTAACAAAATAGTGTCGGCTTCAAACTATTTACCGAAAATGGGTCCACGTCATTATTTCCGATTTTTTTATGAGCTATTAGTTTCTCGCTGTCTGAGACAGCGAGATGTTGCTTGCCATATTAAGGTGCTTGACAAGCTACTTTCATCATCGCCGTTCTCCTTGCTCCGACCACCAAATAATGAAATACCACCACCACTCTCTTCTTCTCACTTCCCTTATCATATAAACATCTTTGTTTGAGTTATTAGCTCAATTTTTTGCGCAAAAAACGACCCGCAATATCACCCGTTCACTAACGATTTCGGTTTTGCGGCAATCCATTTATATTGTCTTAATCTGATTATTTGTATCGTATGAATTCGTTTTTTATGTAATTCAACTTTAGCAAAAAAAAAAACAGGCCTTCCCATATTATACCTGTTACAGCACCTTGTTGCCTCATCCAACTTTAGCAGGAAGCTTGAGGCAATTGGTAATGCAGTTGTCGCTGTATGAATGCACCATTGTTACAGGAATACTTCTAGGTAGTATGGCTTGTATTTTAAACTTACATTAAGCACATCATTACCAAACTACTCACAAGTTTTATCAACGAATGATTATAAATCAACCTAGCATTAAAATTACATAAAAAACGTGTTCATGCGATACAGATAATCAGATTAAGACATATAAATGGATTGCCGCAAAACCGAAATCGTTGGTGGACGGGGGATATTGCGGGTCGTTTTTTGTAAAAACCATTGAGCTAATAACTCAAAAAAAGATGTGTCTATGATAAGGAAAGTGAGAAGAAGAGAATGGTGGTGGTATTTCGTTATTTGGTGATCGGAGCAAGGAGAACGGCGAGGACGAAAGTAGATTGTTAAGCACCTTAATATGGCAAACAACTTCTCGCTGTCTGGGACAGCGAGAAACTAAGAGCTCATAAAAAAATAATTAAAAACCCAGAAATAATGACGTGGACCCATTTTTTGTAAATAGTTTGAAACCGGCACTATTTTATTAAATAGTTTGGGTTTCAACCCCATTTAAGCAAAAAATTCGTTTTGAAGTTGATAAATGAAGAAAAGTAGTGAAAAGACGTCCTTGCCCCTTCATAGTCAATCTCTTTGTCATTTTAACTTGAGGGCATTTTAGTCTTTTATGTCTTTTGTAGTCTTAGTATAAAACAATTGTGGACACGTTTTTCTGGGGGGATCCATCATTTTAGTAGTAGATTAGAAATAAAAAATGGGTAATTTAATGGGAATATTCTAAATTTTAATTTAACTCAGAATAAATCATACTATCGACTCCCCTTTCTCATATTACACTCTTTAACTGAATACCTAATTAACAGGTTAATTCCTCCATTATCTTTATAAAGCTACTCATGAACCACCCTACTCGGCCTTATCGTCACCACACTAGCACATAATCGCCACCATCTAGCCATCAACACCTACGCCCAACATACGGAACCATCTAAGCCCAATTAAGAACCAACGACATCACCCACAACCTACCAAATCCCAAATTAACATTTACCCCCAAATTGATTTGGAGTTCTAGGTTTCTGGATTATTGACGGAGGGGCACAACGATGACGACATTGGGCAACACACGCCTGTTAGGAATCAGGAAGCAAGAGACGGAGTCTAAATTTTGTGGTGAAGAAGGTGTTGGTTTTCACTCAACAACTTATGCGCATTTAAACAATGGCGGAACGGAGCTATTATCGTCTTTTGTTAACAAGGAATGGATTGATTGCGTAAATGGTGGTTTAGTGGGTAGAAGAAGGCGACGGTTGTGAATGTCTCTAGTGGTGAATGGTTGTTGAAGTGGTGTAGGTGGTTGAGTTAGGCATGAGGTTATAAATTAATGACTGTTTAATGGAGAGGATGATATGGAGTGGTGGTGTTTGACTGTTTGGGTCTTGGGACGGTGATGTACTGGTGGTAGTAACTAGTAACTGGACAACTTAACTATTTAACCTGATTTTACAGGTTAGAAATAGGGCCAGTATAGTACGAGAAAAGGGGCTCAATAGTATAGTTTATTGCGAGTTAATTTAAAGTTTAGAGTATTTTAAAATGACGACTAATATTTCGGAGTATTCCCGTTAAATAACCCTAAAAAAACTCCCTCTAATTTATTTTCTCTCTTTTAAATTAATTGCTCTAATTTAATTCCGTTATTTCGTACTCAAATTTCCGACATTATTCAATCTAGTTTCTTCTTATGTTCATCTATTCAATGTTGCCTTTATTTTGGTATGAATTTCTCACCTTTATTTATTTATTTATAGTTATTCTATCAATTCTATTATTTTTATAGATCTAGTGTTTAATTTAATTAATGTTTCAATCTTTATTAGTTTAATTATGTTTATTTCATGTTTAATGTTAGTGGGTAGTTTAGTTAGTGATAATTTAATCATGTTAGAGTAGTTTAATGGTTATGGTTTGGGGGTTATTGTAGAAAAGTTTGAGTCTTGAATTGGGTAATTGTTTAAATGGTGTTTGGTTTGATTATTGTTTATAATTAGTCTTGTGACACTAATGATGATTAGTGTACTTAATTAAGCCGAAGAGAGATCCTTGGTTTGATTGGTTTAATTACTTGATTATGACTTTTAACTTAATGTCATGAGAAAGAGTTAATGTATTAATTGAGAATTTAATTAGTTGTTTGAAAGAATGCTAATTTGAAACCCTAATCTACAATAATCACCTTACTTAATGTGTTAATTGTTTAATTGAAAGAATTTCAATTAATGTTATGTTTCCTTTTTCTTAGACCGAGACTTGAGTACATGACACCCCCACTAGCCCTAACTCCTCGTTTCATATCTATTTTAGTTATTTATTTCTATTCCATTATTTAGATATTTTAGGATATTCAAATCTTCAATCTTTTTGTCTGACTAAGCTAAGAACTAAAACGAGACTTGTAGCCTAACCCCACCATCCTTGTGATCGACTTCGACTTACCCGACTATACTAGTTAGGTATCGAGTTATAAATAGTGTTTGACAGGGTGTGATGACTTTTACCCTTATCAGAGTGGGAGTTACAAAATGGTATCAAAGCGACGATTTTGGAACCTGAACCAATGAACCAAAAAGAACCTTAGAGTGTCTAATAAATGACTTGGCATGAGTTCAATAGGAGGTCTGCTTTGGATGAGTAGGCGACCTCATTTCAAATCTAGATCCTATTGTCTTAACCGGTACACTACCGGATGACTATGAGTTTCGGTGAACGCTATGTGAAACATGATGTGGTTACATGTGTGCTATGGTGAGTTGTTGATTCCTTGCGTAAGGTAGTCATTTATGATGCGGTGTGTGTTAATATGTAAAGTTTGATGAAGGATGTGGTATATGTAAGGTGTTTTAAAGAGTAGATATTAGACGTCGGTATATATCGAATATCGGTTTCATTCTTTTGGTCATCCTAATGCCGTATATATGTGTGGATCATGTAGTACTATCATTGGAGTACGATGTGGTAGCAGATACTAATAGACTTGTTGTTAATGTAGAAATAGTGTATTGGAAACAGTAAGTATAATGACATGTAATCTAACTCGGAACGAGTCGCCAATAGCTGGTGAACTTCCGAACCTTAATCTTTTGTTGCAGGGATAATACCTCTCCTATCTAATCGGAAATTGCAAACATAAGGAAGCACTCTGCCAAGTGCAAGCGAGTACTAGGTCGAGTACCAGATACTCGACCGAGTGGACCCTGACACTCGACCGAGTGGACCATTTCCAGAAATATGGAAAACTTTCTAATCATGGGACACTCTATCAAGTGAACAAGGGGAGTCGACCGAGTGCGAGGCACTCAATCGAGCTTGGAACTCGACCGAGTGCGATTTCTGGGTAGCCAATTTTCGCGAAATCAAGTCTTCTTATCTTCTTCATTCTTCTTCACTTTTCATACTTAAAAATACCAAAATCTTTCTAAAAACACTTCCAAAACTCCATTGTTGCATTTCCTTAAATAAATTCAAGTATTCTACTTCCTTCTTTCTTCCTAATCATTACTAATTAATCAAAGTAAATAACTTTATCTTTCCTCTTATTTTCCCCAATTTGATTTTCTTTAGATCTAGACTAATTTCTTCAATTTTTAACCACTTATTTGCATGTTTTGTTCAACTTATAGTACTAATTGGTATTATACGACACTATTGATGTCAAAAATGAAAATTTTATGTTGAATTTTACCCCAAATTGGAAAATTCGAAATTAGGGTTCGTGTTGGAGGAAAATTTGATTTTTATGTTTAATACTTGGTTTAATTTTCTAAAAGGGTCTAATCTTTGTTAGCAATGTTAAATCTTGCCTTACAATTGAAATCTTGTCTTAAAATTTTGCCCCAGATTTCCAAAATTATTAAGATTAATTTGGTAAAATTTTTATTTTTGTGTTTAGAATATGGTTTAATTGTTCCATAATGCTTCAATCTTGTTAATAATCCTATGAATGGTCTTAAATTGGAAAATTTGTTTTAAAATCGTCCCCCAAATTTTCGAGATACACGATCTTCATACCGGAAAAAAAAAATCCGCCTTCTATACTTCACTTTGATTAAATTATATCAAAAATTTGATAGCTACTAGAAAAATATTGTATATTGTCTTGATTTGGGATTAAAATGTTGTGTAATTTGGCAAGGATTTCGTTTTTCTGGAAAATTTGTGTATTGAATTAACTTTCGGTTTGATTAAATTCAAGGGAAACTACGTCAAATTTTCTACTCATATTGTCGTTGGTAAACTAGAAGTGGAGGAATTTCCGTATTTGTTCTAAATTTGTCTTAAGTTCTCATCTATTCTACCCAGAAACTTGTTGGATGAATCGGTTTGTAGCATGCTGAGGCCATCAAGAAACTCCCGAAGAAACCTGTGGATCAAACCAACCACGACGCACGCACCCGCGCGTTGTGATTTGGAGGCGGCGACACTTCTCCCATGGAACCTTGGTGATCCAAAGCACATCATGGGCCGTTACCGATTTGAAAGGCATTGAAATCGGTGAATGGTTTGAACAAGCCTGCATTTGTGATGTCGCCATCAATTTTTGTGGTAAATTGGAACCATTCATATAATACTCCGTATTTCTGGGTTAGGTACTCGGTCGAGTATGGGGGTGTACTCGGGCGAGTAGGGGTTGACCAAGTTAGTTGAGTTTTTGGCTTGGTTATGTTTTGTGGTTACTCAGCCGAGTAGTGTGTGTACTTGGCCGAGTAGTGGCCACTCGGTCGAGTGGTTCAGTTACTCGACCGAGTGGACCGGTCTGATTATATCCTTCGGTTTCATTTTATTTTGGACCGAGGATTTTGTTTATAAGGTTTAAGTAATTTCTTAATAACCTTTTCCAAAACCTAAAACATAAACTCATTTCTAATTTAGAGAGAGGGAGAAAGATGAAAGTTTGAAATGTCCTTCAATCGGATTAAGGATTTTTTACCTATTTCAACCTTATTCGATTCCTCTTATTGTAAGTCGATTTAATTCAATTGTTTATATTTTTTTATAGTCTTCGTCTTCAAAACGTTTGAAAATAGAGCCGCGTTTATTTCACGTCTAATCTGTGCATATCAAATTTCGTAGTCAGATTCCTTGTGGTTTGTCCTAGGTTATTTATTTGTGAACCTGTCGCTGAAAAGTCCGCGAATCTGATTATGTTGTGGAAAATGGTTCCAAATCTTAATTTAAATGTTGATTCAGTTTGAGGCCTTTTTCATAGATAATCTTTGAAGAGTCTAGATGACAATAGGATTTGGAATTTCCCAAAAATGATGTTTTAAACCCGTTTTATGAATATCTACATTTTTGTGCGAAGGATTATGTCAGCTTTTAGGAATCGGTCTGGGAACCCTTGATAAGTTTGGAATTTGAGAAAAGTACTTAAGATAAGAGTTGTATCAAATAGTCATATGGTTCCAACCCAATTGGCCTTGCATCGATTGGATTTTAACGGAATTAGTTATGTATTTTATAGCGAGTCTGCCCGGTGCTAAAAAGTCTAGAAAAGTCGAGTTTGGTCTTTAAGTGGAGTTTACTACTAAGTCAGGATGGGTCTAGGTTATGTGCATGATTAATTGAGCATCTAGTGATTATACATAATTATGTTACGTAGGTGATGAATGCACTTGTGAAGGATTGATAATGGATTGCTTATGTGTGCTCGGATTGCAAAAAGGCAGGGTTTCCCTACTCAGTCATCTGTGTGGTTGATTTATATTAATTGGAAATATGTATTATCTTGATGTGGTTATCGAGTATGGATTAGTGACATTGTTATTATTGTTTGCGAAGCCATCGTCGAGAGATGGTCTTCACCCCATGTTCGCCCCTTGTGGTTCCCGTCACAAGGGGGATGTGCACATTAATGATCTGGGTTCTCTCGTTGCGATGAGTGGGGCTTAGGTGGCAAGGCTGCGGTCTACCATTAGCGGTGTGAGTACCTGTTGTGATAGGTAACCTGGTAGGTCTAGCTGCGGTTCAACCTATTGTACTTGATGGATGAGATTGGCTAATGCGGTATGCCTATTGTGAACCTGCGGTGATGTATTGGGGAATGGTGAGCAGATTTCTAGCAGGTTTGTTGGTTGAGCTCATTCGGGATGGATGGGAGAATCACCGAATCTAGCTAGCTTCCGCTGTTACTTTTTCTTTAAATAACTTTTGTCATGGAGTTGTATTTTTGGTATGTAACACCCGAGAATAATTAATTTATTTTCATAAAACGTAGAATCTTGTAATATATTAATTATATTACTACTATTTAGATCCGTCTTAATTGTATAGTAGCATTGAGACGATAAATAAACCATTCC
>VHZZ01003638.1:68986-85841 GCA_009801015.1 Silene noctiflora
CGCTCATCTTATCCGAGCGAAAAAACCTGTTCATTAATGTGCAAATCCCCTCATGTGGCTGGTTCCACGGAGGGCGAGTCAAGGGCGTGAAGTCACTCCCGCAAGTAACCCCACTCAGCCGAGGACACACCTCGCAACACACACCGTACAATACATCCACCATACCACCATATACATCCAAACATACATAACACCCATAAACATAACAAACAATACAATCAATGCCAAACATATGAAATCAGTAACCGAGTAGGGAAACCCTACTTGTAAGGCAATCACCGCGAAGTAACAATCAACGCTCAGAACCGCTCCTCTACGAATTCACCTCCTATACAAGCATATAATCACAATTACAATCACCACTACTAAAATCCCCAATTAACCCCCATAACACCCAATTAGGGTTTAAGCAACGTAAACTAAATGATACGAAAACGGTACTCAAGACTTACCCACAAGACAACGATCCAAACGATGCAAAGATCCTCAGAAACCGACGAATCTAGCCTTGGGATTTGCTAATAACGCGATAAAGACAAGTCTACGCTCTCTCTTGTTTTTTGAAAGGTTTTCTTTTGTGAAAGATGAATAATGAATTGTGAAAGAAACTTTCGGTGTAATTACTTATTAATCTCGCGTTATTAGCAAAACCCGATTAACAAAACCCATAAGACAGACTTACTCGATCGAGTAAGTCACTTATTGACTTACTCGATCGAGTGCCCCTTACTCGATCGAGTACCACTCCTACTCGATCGAGTACCCATCAGGCAGAACCTGATTCCAAAACTGACATGGCTTACTCGACAGAGTAAGCCCTACTCGATAGAGTAGCTTCATGCACAGAAAACTGTAGTATTACATAGCTGGGTTCATGCAACCCCGATCGGGGTGGCCTGTCCCCGATCGGGAACGTGGTGCCTAGGATTCCATTTTGCTCCTTACGTTTCACTTAGGAATTGATATAAAAGGGAGGCCTAGCCTCGACCCTGGATAACACTCTTACAGCACATTACATACATTACACCTTATTCTACATTCTCATTTCTCTTGTAATTTCTCTTAGTTCTCTAGCATTTTCAAGAATAGTTTACATTTTGTATTCAATCTTTAAGTTCTAAATACAATTCTAGTTCAAGTTCAAGTTCAAGTTCTTTGTTCATCATTTGCAATTCATTTGGTAATTCTTTTCCTTCTAGTTATTTCATTATTGTTTACATTAGTTAGTTTATTTAGTTATTCCATTTTCATATTGTTATTAGTTATTATTTAGTTGTTAGGTTTCTACATTCAATTTAGTAACCTTTGCTATATTCACATGAAATTTACATTTTACATTTGTATTATCACTAGCATATTTGTCTATTATTTCATTCATATCATTTAGTTCATTTCATACTTACATTTCTTTATTTTCCTTTTAATTATTATAATCATTTCATTATGTTCATGTAATTTACTTCATATTTAGTCTTTATTATTTACATCATGAGTGAGTAGTTTATTTTTGTCTAGGGAATAAGGGGAGCCATGCATTAGTTATCTTAATCATGTTAGAATAGTATGTTTAATCATTGCTTAATTGTCGCTAAATATGTTTGATAATTATTTGTTAATCTTTTGTAATTGATCACTACTTTAGATTAAATTTTTTAATATAATCTATAAGTCGAGAGGCACAGACTTGTATTAGACTAAATATTTTGTAGTAAATTGACCTAACCATAGCGAGAGTTTATTAGGACCCGATCTAAGGCTTGACAATAATATCAAGAGGTGGTTGTCTCTAGGCCTAGGCTTTATCTTTTGTTATGCATTTCTAATCTAGCATGAACCTTTTTATATATGCATGTGTGACCCGACTCCCTAGACTTCTTCCATTTATATTGTTTACAACTTTTTATAATTTTGCTATTATCAACTCAACCAAAAAAAAAAGGTAACTTGACCTAGATAGAACCAATCCATAACAATTCACAAGGTAGACAAATTTCTCTCTGTGGTTTGACCCCTATTACTACATCCAATTGATATTAGGGTAATTTATCTTTGCATAGGTGCGCGATAGCCCGTGTCATAGGTAGAGGCTAGAAAGATAGATAGGGAGGTGAAAGGTAGGGGAAGGAGTGTTCTGGTTTTAGGGTTGCGGAAAAAGAAAGAAATGAAATGATTTCGAGTTATGGCTTCCGCGTAATATTATATCACGGTATTATCTGCGCACTCGGTCGAGTACCAACATACTCGACCGAGTCAGTCGCACTCGATCGAGTGCTCCACACTCGGCCGAGTGTCCCGTACTAGGTTGAGTTCTTGCGTCTATAACAACGAGTCTAACATGGTCAAAGGTCCTTAAGGTCAGTCAACGGGTCTCCCGATGGGACGAGTATTACAGTTTAAATCCTTTGTAAAATGACAAATACGGACATAAATAAATTATTTATTAAATATATGAAAGTAGAGTAAGTATTTTTTAAAAGGGGTAAAGAAGACAATTTATATTTCTTCTAATATGTTAACCAAATATGCGGATAGGAGCAGCATATTACAAAATAGCATATTGGATCCCAATATATTGTTTCAATATGCCATTAACCAAACACTCTAAATAGCATATTTATAAGTCAAACATGCTAAACCTCTCCAATATGCTAAAATTTGGCCAATATGTCATTTACCAAACAGGGTCAAGCTAAAATTATACTCCCCAGCCAACCACGCCCCCGCAATAATCTTTCACAAATTCTTATAATTTCCAATACGATAGTTTGACCTTAATTTTTTCATTATAGCTTTTCTCGGTTGAAAGTCTATTTTTATGAAAAATTTTAAACACAAATATAAATTATACTAAAATTATATCATAATTATATCATAATTATTTATAACTTTTTATTTGTTTATAGTGAAACTTTTTACTTTGACCATTTATCCCTTATAAAAACAATATGGAAGATTTTAAATAACGAGGGGGAGCATGATAATCTTAGCTTTCAGACTGTTCAACTTTGTCGAATGACTGAATTATAGTATATGGTCAAGATACCTCGTTTGGTTGCCCCTATAAAAATGGGTGAATTGGAAAATCCCATGATTTGAAAAAAGGAAAACGTTTGGTTACTCCAAATCATGTGATTTTGTTTTCCCATGAATTTTCAGCTGGAGGAGTTTAATTACCTAGCCCTCCCTAGGTAATTAGAAACTCCCGTGTCAATTCAACTCTAGGATGTCAATCAAACGAGTTTTGGGCAATTCACATGGGAAATTAATTCCCGCATGACAACCAAACGAGGCACAAATTATCAAACAGTCAAACGCATGGCTTGTTCAAACGGTTGACTTTTTATTTTCTTCCTAATCCTAGACTATTTGGGAACACGATTAACTTAGTAGTTGTTCTGTAAAACGAATATAAAACGTGTTAAATAATACTCCCTCCTATTTCTTTTAATGTTCCTCTTTCCTTTTCCGTCCAATATGAGTGTTATTCCCTCTTTCCCTTTTTGGACAAGTTTGTGTGGTCCAAAATCAATTTGATGTGGGGTCATGTGTATTGTGTGGTCCAAATTAATTTACTTAATTCTTGTGTAAAAAGCAAAAGGGAACAACAAAGGAAATAGGAGGGAGTATCAATTTTTATAGATGAGTTATACATTTTGCTAATTTTAGTGCATTATGTTTTTGTTTTATTTTTGATATTTGACCTGCCTTAAGATCTAGCCGATATGCCTATTTTAAATGAAAATTTAGGTAACTAATTAAGCAATAATGTACGGTATACATATAAAATGGTTTCATCCTTGTTGTACCCCTGTACCACTTAGCCGTTCCTATAATGAAATTATGAAATTGGAATTAGCGAAAAGCCTAATCCGTCAAACGCACATTTTAGTGAACTTGCAAGGTTGGGACAAAAATAACTTTGAAGGAAAAAATTGTGTTGTCAAAAATAATAGAATTGTTCATATAAACGCTTTAAATCCTTTGCTCCTAAAATGGAAGAAGTTGCCCACACTGTAGCTTTAGGAACAGTGAAGCTCTTAGAAACAATAGAGCTCTTAGAAATAGTGCATCATCTCAGCCACACATCTCGTCCAAAGTTTCCATCTTTGCCATCCACTTCTCTCACACTCTCATCCACTCATTTCTATCTTCCAGTTGCTCGCATTATTATCTATTATTACTCATCTCTTTCACATCAAATCTCATCTAATATTCTTCCTCCATTGTAGTGCAGCACATCTACACATCTCATCTCATCTTCACTTTTCCTGTATTATTTCATCTTTCGTTTACCCAATCAATCAAGTGGCCACAGTGAACTGCCGGATTTAAAGCAACTCAACCACGTCGTCAATCGATTCTGAAATCCTGATGTATGATCAGTTGGTTTGACTTATTTTGGGTTGTTTAGTTCAATTTTTGAGTTTTTTATATTAATGATTCCTATTTTGGGTGTCTGATTTTGGGTTTTTTTTAAAGAGTTGTTAAATTTTATAGGGTTATGGCTGGCGGATTAAGAGCAACTTAGCCATACGGTGTATCGTTTCTGAATTTCTCAGGTATGATCAATTTTATTTTGTCCAATTTAAGGTGGTTTTATTCAATTTTAGGGTTGTTCGTTTGAATGTTTCTGGTTTTTGTGTGACTGATTTGGGGGTTATTAAGTTGATGGAGTTTCGCAGTAAAGTAGCAAAAGGGGAGAGAGATGGGTTCCAAAGTGAGTTTGTTGGTAGTTGTTTGTTGCACTATTTCGCTTCTTTATCATGTGATTTTTTTAATATGCATAGTTTGAGGGCTCCTAAACTAAATTATTTCATCGAAATTCTTGGAGGCATAAGTAAAGATATACTATACTTCGTATTGTTTAATGTATAAGCATGTGATATATATTTTTTAATGTTTGTAATGTGAAAAACAACAATTGTAAGTTGGTGGCGACATATCAGAGGTCTTACCTATTATAGTATAGTAATAGTAGTTAAGAAAGGGAGGAGGTAATGGTTACTAATGTTACTTTCTTATTACCTTATGTTTTTACTGGCACTTTCTTCCTTTTCTATTGAGTTTTATTATAAATATATTTGTATATATGTCCTGTATATCATGACAATCTCAGGGAGGCCATTTAGCAAAGAGAGGACAAATAAAGATCAAGCAACTATTTTTCGTATCGGTTGTTGATTTTAAGTTGTGAGCTTCATGATTATGTTGCTTAAATTGTGTATTTAGGGATTATATTTGATTTAGTTGACATGTACCTTGTTGGAAATTCACTATATAGTTCATTGTTTGCTTGGGTATGCAATTAACTTGAGTTAGTATGAATGTTTTATGATGTTTGTTGTTCAATTTAATAACTCGGTTTCGACAATGTGTCGATGCCGGTGTTCGGCGAACCCATTATGTTCGAGTGTGTGTGACGGTGAAGTAAGATACGTGATACCAGTGAGATTGAGGTTACGCGTGGGCGTCTATATTCGCCGCCATTGTCGGAGTAGAATTGACGGATTGGTTTAGTAAAGTAGTTTTCAACAATAGCACGGAATTTATCAAATGTAGAAGAGGTGTCAGACTTGCGTTTTAATGGATAAAGCCATATATAATGTGTAAAATGATCGACAAAAATAATATAATACTTGAAAAATTCGGTGGAAAGAACGGGTGAAGTCCATACATCTGAAAATATTAAGTCGAGTGAAGCAGTAGAGCGAAGTGTCGATTTTGGCCAAAGGGAAGCTTATGGATTTTATTTAAATTGCACGAGATACAAGGTGCTGAATCAAAAATGCGTAATTGAAATTTAGAACTAATAAGTTGTAATGTTTTGTGAGACGGAAGGCCAAGCCGGTGATGCCACGAAGCTTGACTCGGGGTCGTGACAAGATTGGCTTGTGGGGATTGAGGTGTCCAGATGTACGAGCCATCAATAAGCGGGTCGTGAAGAAGGGTCGATCCCGTCTTGATTTCCTTAACACAAAAAGAAGACGGTAAGAAGATGGCATAAGCATGATTATCGACACAGAACTTAGATATGGACAACAATTTTCGTGAAATCGAAGGAACAACGAGAACATTTGTAAATAAAAGAGAAGTAGAGGAGAATGAAATAGAAAAAGAACCGGAATGAGTGATTTAAAGGGCTGATCCATCTCTTATGACAAGGTCATCAGGACCTTCATAGGGCTGGCTGATGAAGGGACAAGGTATTTAGGTCATCCGTGATGTGGTGTGAGGCACCACTATCGACGGTCCAAGAGTGGGACGATTGCATGGTGGAGTGTGAGGCAGTGTGGGCTTGTGGTGAGGGTCCTCGGGGCTTGCGTGTGGGGAAGACAATATTCGGGTATTTGTCTAGGAGATCATGGCAATCAGATGCCAGTTGACCCACGGTATCACAGAAGTGACATCGTCCTTTATAGGGTTTGGTATAAGCAGGTTGCGTGGTGGCAGGGGTAGTGGGTTTGGGTGGATAGTTGGATTAACGGGTTTGGTAATTGGTGCGGGTATTGGGACGGTAATTGGAAGCGTTGGCAGAGGGGTTGAAGGCAGCGAGTGTGGGTGTGTTATTTAGACGGAGTTCATGCTGAATGAGCTTCTCGTGTAAAGCTTAAAACGAAATAGATGTGTCACGGGCGCGAACAGCTTCGATAACAGGATGGTATTTATTGTAGTTGAGACCATTGAGGATCTTGTTGGTGATATCGCCAATATCCATCGAGTGTTCTAATTGGGCGAGGTCATCAGTACATGACTTGATGGCAGTATGTAATCAGTGATGGACATATCTTCGGTATGGGAAATATTTTCAAGACGATCCTTGATTTGAAGTCGGTGTCCACGAGAGGAATTGACAAAGGTTCTGGTGAGAGTGGACCGAGCATCGTGAGATGTTGGGTCGTTGGCAATAAGGGCAGCTATGGGAGGGGGGAGAGTACCCGCTAGAGCTACGAGGATCAATTGATCTTGGCGGTACCACGTGGTGTAGACAGAGTTGGGTTGAACGGTGGGTTCAGTTTCTGGCGGGGTACATGCAGTAGTGGTGGTTTTCGATGGGGATGGGTTGGACCCATCAAGGAATGAGAAGAGGGCTAAGCCATTCGTAATAGCTCGGATTTGGAACCTCCATTGACGGAAGGTAATGGAGTCCTTGAGTTGGATGCAGTTGGCAAAGGTGACGATGGTGAGCGGGTTGGTAGGGACAGCAATGTTAGCGAGTTGAAGTTGGCTTGTCATTGGAACGGTTGGTCGGAGCGTGTTATTGACGGTGATATAGAAAACAAATTATTGTGATCGTAAGGATCGGTTTAGGCTCGAGATACCATGTAAAGAATTAAAAAGATTGATAACTGATAATTGATAATGAAATACATTGAGGGAGTTACATTTTATAGTTGAAGATACATGTGTGAACATAATACAAGCATATAAACAAACTACTTAAATTACACAAGATATGAGCTTGATTCTAGGAGTGATATAAGGAATGGTCTATGGGTATGATTATATGAGATAATCATTTTTTAATTGTAGAGATTTGATTGACTTGAGGATTATGTGATATATTATTCTTGATAGTTATCCCATTGTTCTTGAGATTGAAGCTACTGCAATAATGAAACGTAACGCCGAGAGAAAGAAGAAGCTAAAACAACAATCTGAAACAAGTGATATTGCCGATTGGGAATCCACACCCGAAACTAAAACAGATATCGTTCACGACATTCAAATGACGTCAACAATTCTTGAAGATAGTGCACCAAAATTTGTGCTCAACTATGGGCGGAACTAGGAATGAATTGTATTTAGGGTTATTGATAGACTACTAAATTGTATCGATTAAAAAAAAATTTGTCTTAATAAAAATGATGATTGAGTACAATAAAAACGATCTAGTTCCACCATGTTGTAATACAATAACCCTGTTTTATTCACTCAATCAAGTTTGTAATTAAATTCAATAAAAACGGTCTAAGTTTTTATCACAATTGTTTGTCTTAATAAGCTACTTCAAATCTTGTTTAAAACTAGAACGGTGTGTTGTTTTAAACACCCCCATTGAGTCTTAAGTCTCGACAGACTTTTTGTCAAATATCTTTACAACAATCCCTCTTGGTAGAAGGGTCGATGCTCACAAGCAGCAACGTCCGTTATTTTAAATCGCTTTTGTACTTAGATCACCGTCGCAACCATTTGTTTATCTTTGATTTTGACACGAAAACCAAACCATTCTAAAATAAAAAGTTAAACAAATGAATGAGACAGCATAAAATAAAACAGGTAAACGAATGATCAGAACATTACCTACGTAGCTATCCATATCATGTAGTACTATTTGGGTCCATTTTATCATTATAAAACAAATGATCGATCATTAATGATTAGAGGCCAAAATATGATGAGACTTGAGTATGCACTAGCAGAACCACAAGCTCTTTCCGAGGTTCGGGAAACCGTAAACAAAATTTTTTTTTGGTGTATTTTGGTCTAATTCTTAGGTGAATATAAAGTAAATTTATATTTACATATAGAAACAAGTATTATTTTTTATAGGAATCCACCGAAAATTTTCTGAATCCGCTATTATAAGTATGTGGAGTGTTTATAGGCCCTAATGTTTAAAAAATAAAAACAAACAAAAAGTACTAGTACTTGAAAATGACTCACATATGAAACTGGTTTCAAATAAAGGTTACCATCAATTATGTCGATAATGTGGACATGTAGTAGGGAGTAGAGACTAAAGACAATGACCAATGGAAAACATAAATTAGCAATAATATGATTCTAACAAGTCATGTGATGGTGATGGTGATGGTGATGGTGATGGTGATGGTGATTAGTGAGCCAACAGTAACGTACGGCCTACATCTCACGAAAGGAAGACCAACTAACTGTTCATAAATTGAGTGAGCATGAAGAGTTTGAATGATCATAATACGATCTCCTTAATGTTTTCTTAGGTCGGCTAATTCCTTGTGTCATATGCTCCTTTCATACTTCTCATTATTTATTTACCTTTAATTTTATTACAAAAACTAAACAAAGAGGAGATAATCAAACTATTTGCTGATAATTTGATCAAATTGAATGTCGATGATCAAATGGTTAATCAAAAAATTCTAAAAATAGAAAAATCAACGATTGATTAAGACATTCCAAAATAAATAGGTACACAAATAATCGAGAAAGGAGTAAATAATAACAAATTGACAACCAAATGCATGGAATCTTTCTTTGTTATTCCATTTTCTTCTGCAAATTAGGTTTGCTAAAAAAGGCAATTATTTTAGTAATTAGCGACACGTAAAATACTACAAACAACTTTTTCTATGTTAACAACTTTTTCATTATTCTATTACCAACTTCAACTTTATAACATAATTAGTAGTTAGTGCTCCGTATTACAAACAAATGTCAAAATCAATGGACAAGATTAGTTGCTTTTATCTTACCTGCATTCTTTATACTCGCAAATGATAGAATTTGATATGCGTATCTCGTCTTGTTTTTCGTCTTAATTTTAGTTCAAATGAGTGCATTTCAATGCAATTTATTTTGTTAATGAAATTTAATTTTGTTCAATTCAGTTAATTTTTTTTTTTTTTTTTTTTTTTTTTTTTTTTTTTTTTGAGCAGGAGTATCCCCTAGTTTGGCCTTTTCATTCGCAAGAGTCAGGCATTGAACCCCTGACCACTTGTTTAATAGATGAGAGCCCTCACCACTCATACCGGCCAACTTTGGTTCAATTCAGTTAATTTAGGATGGAACGAACATATCCTTACATTGCTAATGTTGCTCGTTCTTTTTGAGTTTATTAAACTAAGAATCTAAGATAACCTAATATCGATAGTAAGGTCATCTTCTTTTTGACTAAAATTGTCTGAACTGAACTGAATTAAGGAGTTAATTTGTAAAAAGAAGACCCTAGAAAAATAAATCATGAACGCGTATTCATGTGTAACTACAAGCCACGAGGCGTCTTAGGGCTTTGAGGAGACATGTCACACATGGACACAACCATACTCCGTCACTTTGTACCAACACGTACTCTTAAGATTTTAGCATTCTAAGATTCCTTTTAATGGATCTTTAACCTATTAATTAAGACCAAGGTAAAATACATACGTAGTTATACTGTTCGACGTTTGTATGCCGTGTATTTTGGTGACCACATTTTAGTTAATAGCGACCATTTTTTAGATAAAATAGTGACCACTCTAATAAAAATAAAAATGTTGATTTTTAAGTCATAAAAAGTGATTACTATTAAATCAAAACTGGTCACTATTAATAAAAAAAGTGGTCACTTCTCTAATTGCACATGAGAATTGATGTACTTAATTTACCGTCTTTTTTACTCATACAAATAGCAATCATTTTTTTGGGGTGAAAATACGAAAAACAAATCATTAGGTGCACATCTTTACACACTACAAAATTAAACTTGTCCTGCATTTTAAACAAATAAAACTGTAATTATGTATTTGTATAATAATACTAGTTCGCATTAAATATTTGAAGGATTTCGGAAAAAAAAAAACAAAAAAAAATTGATCCGTCCTCGAATTCGAGATGAGCATCTTCGTTAGTGCTTTTAACAACTCAACATTCCATAAAACATTGTTTATAAGGTGGAATGACAGAGAATCATCGGATCGGATCCAAGGAATGTTAAGATGGAATCATGACTAATAATGTGCCTAATGAAATAAATATAATTAAGAACAAAATTTACATACAACTAGGAACAGGATTGTTTTTCAGGTTACTTTTTCGTTTTCTTCACAATTTCATAAAATTTCAATGACCTCGTCTTCCCTACATACACCTACTTCTAACTCCATGGTTCCTTTCTTCGTTGAATCCATTACTCTGCAGCAATTCCTCCGAGGAGACTGTTTGAAGAACAAATCAAATTGTCAAGGACTAAGACATACTGCGAACAGGACAAATGATTTTAACAAACATGAAGTACGAATTTCAAAAATTGAACTTCGGATGTAACAAAAACAAATGTTTACATATCGGTATTTTAAAACATCGCCCAAACAAGATCGATTGATAATCTGTGAATTTCATTTAAGTTATTTAACCTAAACTTTGTTTATGCCAAACAAATGCGAGAAGAATATAACCGATTCTGAGTAGGGGGCATTCTGAGTAGGGATCACTTTACATTAGTGTTAACTTGTTTCGTGTGTTTATGGACAACGATAACATTTTCATAGGTGTAAATGTGTTATTAAGCAAGCTAGGATAGTATGGAAATGAGACTTACCCTAGCCCACAATTGTGGATCTGGTTTCTTGTAGACTACCACTCTTTCGATTATTGATGGCTCGATCATTTTCCAACGGCAAAGGGGGTGGGATTCCTGTTTTAGTAAGTACTCGCTCACCGTCTGATTCGTCTCCTCCTCAAATCTTGCTTTCGACAAGTAATACACATAGGGCTTTTGGCATGGGTTACGAGCCACAGGCCGAGTGTTGAATGCATAAGCTGTGTAGTCGGCCCTCTTATACCAATTCAAGAACGTCCTCGTTGGCATCTCCATTTCCCGGGGTGATAAGATACCTTTAATAATCTGAATAGCAAAACCCCACGAGACCGAGATGGTCCATTTTTTGGACTTGTAATAGCATACCGATTGCTGCATGAGTCCAGCTGAGTCTAATTTCATTGGAATTGCAAGCCGTCGCAAGGCTTGCGCCTGAGTTACATTTGGGAAAATGGGCTCAACCACGTCTAAATGATGCAGAGTAACCAATGGCGTCACAGGGTGCGCAGCTAGTAGTCCAAACAAGTTCCCATACACGTCATACTGTTGCCAATTTACACAAAGAATCAAGGTCTAGTGTCAGAATTATTCAATATCCTAGACATGAAAACCATAATTTATTAGCATGAAACAGTTCAAAATGCAAATGTCAGCGAGTAAATTTATTGTTCTGGGTACGAATTCCTTTATAATTCCCGTTAAACAAACAAATAACTACTAGAAGAATAAATCACAGGGCCGGACAAGGCAAATTCATCAATGAATAGATACAACAATCAAACTGCACAATGCTACTCATTTACAAGTCTGGAAGATCACCCTATCGCTAATTGCTTCTGAGATAAACCTCATGTGCGTTTATATTTATAATTCTTGCAGGTCTTTATTCCTCCTTGTCATTATCTGCTTGAAGGGGACTTTGAAACTGCTATTTACAAATTACGGATACTAAATCCCTAAAACTGGAGCGACCATACTAAACTTTCATATCACCTCACCAAGATAAACACAACCTAACCTAAAAGAGGTCTAACAATGCTACCTACACTCAACTATAAGTAATTGACAAGGTAATGTATCAAAGTGCAACGCTTAACGACATTCTGACAATAGTTTGCTTACTTTTGGCCTAAACAATGTAAACGTACATTTTATTTTGTGCCAATTGTACAGCACTGCAGTAAGGAATGTAAGGTGCCGCGAGTGATGATTAGTGAGACAATAAGCACTAACATTAGTATCACGAATAGGGAGAGCGGCCGAACTTAAGGTCTAGCTGCTAGCATATCAAATAATTCTACTTGGATGCTCCTCCTTGTCATTATTTACCAAAATTGGCTTCTCCTCTCAAGTAATGTTACGTGTTTTCCACTTCAACCTCGCCTCTCACACAAACATAATACAGTAGTAAAATCAGGCCATTTCTACTTGTTAAACAAAATAAACGTTATTTTATGTATTAGTAAGAGTAGAGGGTTTGACAGGCCGAAAAAATAAGGTCCTTTAGCCGTGCTAGTTTCTTTCTAACATCTATTTGGAATTTATGCTAGCATTTGCAGCAAAACAAATGAAGATACTATTTTAAAATTTTGCTAACATGATAGGGGAACAAGGAAATCAAATCTGGAACAATATCATGAGGAGGGTTTTTAAAAAAACAAAGTTAATCTAGTAGCAATAATCAGTGTGAAAAGCATTGTTTTTTTTAAGGAAAATAGTGTAAAAGCATTGTTAACATGTCCTTCACTACCTACTCTAGGCAAATGGGTATGGGTATTATAATTTCCAAATTTAGCCCACTTGTAAATTTTTCCACCGACACACCACAAAAGAAGCAAGACAAAACCCTCAATAATTGATCTACAAGCCTACAATAAAGGCCTCTAATTTGAACATTCCACTGGGAAATTTAGGTAGCAGTGTTTAACACATGCATAACGACAAAACACGAGATACATATACAATACTCGGTATAATTATAGAACCGTTTACGTAGACGAGTTATACCATGTTACATCATTCTAACCCCACCAATGAGAAAATTGGAATTGACTTTAAATCCATGAATAACAATGTATAATCTAATCCAAATTAAAAAGGAAGATTTTTATTAACTCGGGAGCACAGTATAGTGAATTAGTGATACTCGGTGTAACTAATAAGTTCACGCCTTAGAAATCATTTGGGCTTACAAGTCAATCTTGCCAAAAACATGTACAGCAAAAGGAAGCAAATTCCATGGCTATTAATAACCCAAAAATGTCTTACTCTGTTAATCTGTCTTTATATGCTTAGACTAGTCCTCTTATGAATCTTTAGGCATTTAGCCATCTCTTATGTCCCCACTCAAAACACTTGACCATTCACCATCAAAACCATTTGCACATATAGGTAGAAACTTTTCACTTGTTTTTTTTCTTGCAGTAAAACTAATTTGAGACGGTCTTACATGCTTTGGCAAATTGACTTTTGCGAAGTAATAATCCCAACGATTAGTAACAAACACGCTCCATAAAGTACCATAAAGACGATATGGTTATCATCTCTCAATAACTTTGTTGACGGAATAAAAAAGTTAATTCTATTAGCTAACCTAACCCAAAATTGACAAAGTCAGTAAAGCCATAAAATTGACTCTAAGCCAAGATCAATACTCCAAATCCAAAAGTCCAATTCACTACTCATTACTCTTTTTGTATCAGAGCAAATAAACTGATTAAACGCAAAGCTTTCCCTTTCCTCTTCCGATTGATAACAACAGTTAAATTAAACAAGGTTAGTAACTTTTTCCTCCGTATCTTCTCTTCAAACTTCTCCCTACATAATACTTAAATACTCCATATCTTACCTATTTTATTTGATACTCCGTATCGAAAGGGAACAAATCAATTTTCGAAATAAGAGTATACAACGACTTTATAATAATGCCATGTAGCCGATGTCGGCCCTTGTTTCTTTGACAGAAACTTTGGACTAAACTAAACTGAAGAACAAAAATGAGCCCGACTAAACTAAAGTGAACGGAAATTAAGTCAAAAAGAACATGACCAAACTCATGTCCCACTCGTAAAATGAGATGCATAAGTTATTATGAACATAACCATTTGAGATCACAAGAACATAATCAGCAGAACTTTAATTTCAAGATCGAATTACACCAAAGTTTACCTGGTGAAAACCGAGTTCCTTAGTAAGCGGAACACCGAGTTCAGCCATGCAAGCTTGCATCCGATCATCAGAACCATAAAGAGCAGGATACCTCTGAATACACCTATCCTGCATTTTCTCCAACGCCACCGCCAATGGATAACTAATCGCAAAACCACCACCGCCGTACGCCATTGCATACGAAAAATAAATGTTCTGCAAATGACTCTCAGAATTACTCCCAATATAATAATACTGCGTGTGATCATACTTCTGTAAAACCCGCACCAAATTCTCCGTCACAAAAACGGTGTCGTCGTCGCCCATTACGAACCACCGTACATTCTCTAACCCTAATTTTAGGGTTTCTGAGATGATTCTAGAGATCCGAATCGCTGATCTATGTCCTTGTTTGTTCGTGTACCCGAATTTTGATGTATCGTCGGAAACTCGGAGCTCCGGTAGCTTATCTTCCGGTTTTGATTTGATTTTTCTATCTAACCATACAATGCCTCTCATCTCCGATTCATTGTACCTACAAAATTAATAAAATTGATTTTTCCGTCGGCAACAAACACAAAACAATTCATTATTTGGTTCTGTCTACCAATTTAGCAATTGAGTTATCCCGCTACTAATGTAACTCTTACCAAATCTTGATGTAGTTCTTGCGCTTATTCCAAAGCTTAGCGGAAGCGCCAATGCCGAAGACAATATGAGAAATATTAGTAGGTTGGGGCACAATTTCCCGAACATGGCGGACCCTGTCAATTTTGCTATTACTACGGTAACTACTGTCATCCTGTTCCCCAGCGTCGTCAGCTGTAGCATGGGAGGAGGTAAGAGCGAGGCGGCGAAAGGGGTCTAATTGTTCAGGGAAATGGCAAGGGCTGGGATTGGAGACGAGTCGAATAGTGTAGACGAAGTAAGTTAAGGAAACAAAGAGGATTAAAGTGAGGATTAGTTTAGGGAATAAAGTAGTTCTAGTAGTTGGTTGATGATGATGATGATTTGAACCCATTTTTGGTGATTGATCCCAAATTAGTTTATCTGTTTCCTTTTCGGTGACTTTCATGCCTTTAATTTTATTGCTATACTGAACTAGTAAGGAGTACAATTAAATTGAGATAGATCTGGGTGGCGGTGGCGGTGGAGAAAAGAGAGAAGGTGGTGGTGGTGGTGGTGGCGGAGAGGAAGGACTAAAGGAGGGTGGAAATGAGGAATGCCGGCAGGTAGGAAGGGAAGGAAAGGGAAGGGTGTTGAGCAGAAGAAGAGTTTAGGTGAGTTATGATGTTTGAGGAAATGAAGGAGTCTTCCTCCTTCCTTGTTGAAGGGAGTATCTACTCATTTACTTATCTTAGCAGCTATAGTAGTATAGGCCATAGGGGAGCAGGGAGGTTCATTTGGGGAAATCATATTTGGTTTCGGTTTAGTTTCGAAATCCGGTAAAATTCACATTTGTCAATATTTCTATCGAATAAGCTATGTGCTCACTATGAATTAGGCTTATGTTCAAACAGTGAACAATTTCTCAAGTATTTCTTAGTTACCACTTTCACTCATATATTATCCTTTTCCATAAAAGTTTCATTTGAAGAGCTTTATTAGCTATTTCAGAGGATTTAATTCCTAATCCGCCAAGAGACTTTGGTAAACAAACTTTATGCCAACCAATTAAATTAGAACAACGCTGGGAAAGATTCTTATTCCATAAAAAGTCTCTATTAATTTTGTCTAATCTATTATGGATATTTGAGGGAAGAAGAAAGCTTTGCATTTGAAAGGTTCCCTTCGCGGCTAAGTTAGCATTAACAAAAACTAGTCTACCTGGTTGCGATAAAGAATTCGCTTTTCATTTCGATAATTGAGCGCACAAGGAATTATTAATACTTTCAAACATATTTTTAGTCACTCTGCCGTCAATTAAAGGACAACCTAAGTACTTACCCAAATGAGCTTCTTCGTACATACCAAGAATACCTCTTAAAGACCTTCAAAGTGAGCGGTCAATATTTCTAGTGCATTGAAAAGTTGATTTGTCGAAATTAACAAATTATCCAGAAATCATGCAAAATTTATCCCACCTACAAAAAGTTGTGTTGATGGTCTCCCTACAAAAAGAAGGCTTCTAAGAAATCATATAATTGTCCCACTTCAGTGTGTTTTGTGCAATCAACCAATTGAAGATAAAGATCATTTCTTTTTCAATTGTTCCTTGATTGCTTCTGTTATTCAAGACATGAATATCATTAGTTTTAACAATTTTTTGGCAATATATGATAATATTGCAAGTCAAAACTTTATAGCGAAACTTAATTATCTTAAAAATTTAATCCCAAAAGCCGATTTCATTAAGATTGTATTTATTTGGTGGAATGCATGGTTCCACAGAAATGACATTATTTTTAATGATGTTCATATCAATATCAG
>VHZZ01003640.1:49605-60337 GCA_009801015.1 Silene noctiflora
TCTATATTGTTTTTCGTTTATGACCTTAAATCGCAGGATAAATTTACGTTATAGTCCTAAAGTTTTAGGGTTTTATACGGATATTACCCCTCACCTCTACCAAGAGGATTATCTATCATTTATCATTATCCAGATGGTTCAGTGTTTCAAGTGGGTCAAGACAACGTTTTAGCTGCAGGGGAAATTAATGAGGTTAGTATGGAGATTAAAGAGGCAAATGTGGAACAAGGGGCTGAAAATGTGATAATCAATATAAGTGACTCTGACTCATCCTAGTCAGGTGTTACACCTCCCTTAATGTTGATTAATCCAGATATTATTCCTTCTTAAGACTCTTCTGAAATGAGGTATAATGCTTTTATTGATCTCGTCACTCCTGAAAACACTGAGGAGGTTAATACTGAACTTCAACTAACAGTGGGAGGAGCTGGAGATACTCTTTGCTCTTCTGCTATTACCAAGAAGGGTAAATAGATTCAAGAGGGGACTTATGTCCTTAAGCCATTAGAATAGTTGATCAAGGCTGATGCTGCAAGGGATTTGTCAACGGAAGAGAGTAGAATGAAAGGCCTGGTAATAGAGGATGCTTTGTTTGATGTATCTGGAGTTGGTGCAAGTTCCAAGCTCATTGCTGCTATTGATATGGGCAGTAATTCTGATGGTTTTATGGGGTTGGCTAATGCTTACCATGTGTCTGATTTAAGGGAGGGGTGCAAAGAGGAGATTTGTCGTGCCAGAAAGAGGAAGTGTTGTACTGAGGCAGGAGACTCTATCATTCCTGAAGATGCACATATATCTTTGAAGAATGCAAAAGATTACTTGAGACGATTGGCAAAGAGGGGATGCTATGGTGCTGGAATTAAGGATGGAATGGGACTGAAGAAAAGCTGTGCTTTTAGAGTTTCTATTGATGATGTGGATATGGAAGAGTCCTCTTATTTTCCCTCTGTTAATGGGATTGCAAGCTTTGCGGAGGTTGGGCCATCACAACTTCCTCTATCACCATGAAGGGGCTGATATGGAATTGTAGAGGTTTTAACAATACGCTCTCCCCTACAATTCCTAAGTTAAGGGCGTTATTAGCTAGTAATTATTATGATTTTCTATTTTTAATCGAAACTAAGTGTGATGCAAGCTACATTAATCCTATGTTTAGGTCGTATGACTTTGTTAGCTTTTGTGGTGTTGATGCATTGGGGGCATCTGGGGGCTTGTGGGTAGGATGGAGAAAAGAAGCAAAACTAAGCCTTGTTGTGTCATGTACTAATTACTTGATCCTACTTGTAGAAAAATACAATGGCCTTTTGTGGTATCTTGTTCTGTTTTATGGTGCTCCATGCATTACTTTATGTGATACGGTTTTAAAAGATCTGGGTATTTAGCTTGATACGTGTATGCATTCGTTTCTTATTATAGGGGATTTAAATCAAGTTGAGTATGGTAGTGATACATTAAATCATAGCCAAAGGCCTATTAGTGGAGCATATGAGTTTAACTTGAAGAAGATATCTCATGAGTTAATTGATATTCCTTTTAAGGAACCCTGTTTTACATGGTGTAATAATAGGAGAGGGGATAAACGAGTGTATAAGAGAATTGATAAGGCTATGAGATCAAAAGATTGGTTAGTAAGTTTCCCAAATACGGGTATTAAACATTATCCTATTCAGATCTGGAATCATGCACCAATTGAGGTGGATCTTAATCTTACTCGAAGTGACGGAAGAAGACCATATAAACTTGATGCATGGGAAATTTTTTGGGAGGAGTGTATGCGTGGAATAAGGGAGGCATGGATGTGTAATGTAGTGGGATCACCCGCGTTTCAGGTTACTAGGAAACTTGCAAGAGTAAGGGCAAGTGTTAAGAAATGGTCTTTAGATAAACGGAGGGAATGGACAAGGAAATGGGAGGAGTTTGATAAAAAAGCTTGAGGATGGAATGACCTTGGTGATTAATGGTGGGAATGAGGAGGTATATACTCGGGTGAACGAGGAAGTGCGCGAATTTGCATCAGCGGCGGCTGTTTTTTGGAAACAACGAGCAAAGTTAAAATGGACGGTTGATGGTGATACTTGCACTAGATTCTTTTTTAATTGGGTTAAAGGTAGAGTGGGCCATAATTATATCCACGGTGTTAAAGGCGATGACGGCAGGTGGATTTATGATCCGAGCATGGTGGGTAGTATTTTTCAACAGTCCTTCATGGAGCTTTATGAATCGAATCACCCACCTAGGGAAGTGACCAGTAGGATTGAGTATGAGGAATTACTATATAATATGAAGAAAAGAGTAACACAGGATGATGCTAATCATATGGGGCGACTTTTCATGGCTAAAGAGGTATGTTGTGCGGTTTTTCAAATAGGAGCATTTAAGGCTCCGGGGCCGGATGGTATTCCACCGGTCTTTTTATCAGAAATGCTGGTCGTTGATTAAAAAGGAGTTTACGAAAGTGGTGTTATCCATTCTAAACTCGGGAATGGTACTGAAGGAAGTAAATAGGACATAACACTAATTCCAAAAACAGATAATCCTGAAGGGGTGTCGAATTATAGACCGATAAGTCTGTGTAATGTGTTTATGCGTATTATCACAAAGTGTATTAATAATAGGATGGAAAAGGTTATGAGATACTTGGTTAGTAAATTTCAAAATGCTTTTATTCCGGGTAGACATATAAGTGATAATATTCTGTTAGCCCAGGAAGCGATACATAAGGTAAGTGGACATAGGAAAGGAAGACATGGAAGATGTGTCTTTAAAGCGGCTATGAGCAAAGCGTATGATCGGATTAAGTGGATTTTTATGGAAGCGGTATAGGAACGTTTTGGTTTCCCTAGTAAACTCATAAGGTTAATTATGAATTGTGTGTCAACAGTAACATATGAGTTACTTTTTAATGGCACTCTGCTTCTTGTTTTTCGACCGTGGTGTGGATTGCACCAGGGTGATCCTTTATCTCCGTATCTCTTCATCCTGTGTATGGAGGTTCTTGCGGGGAATGTGGAACAGGTGGAAGATTTGGGAGAGGTCAAGGGTATTCAACTTTGTCGTGGAATCCGACCTTTAACACACTTGTTTGTTACGGATGATTTGGTCTTTTTCCTCCAGGATAATGGGGATTCAGTTAGACATCTGAAGAAGATACTTGATATGTATTGTGAAGCATCCGGTCAAAAACTTAATGAGCATAAATTGGGCATACTATTTAGTCCAAGTACGAAACTTAGGAAAGCAAGGCAAACTTTAAAGATCTTGAATATAAAGAATAACAAAGGTATTGGGAAGTACCTGGGAGTTCCTCCGGAATTACAATCGTCAAAGAAAGAGATGTTTGCAGGACTGATTGAAAATGTCATGAGGAGAATTTCTTCATGGAATGTGATCTTCTTATCACCAGTTGGGCGTCTTACTTTAATTTCGTCGGTCTTATCAAATCTTTCAAATTTCATTCTATCTGTATTCAAAATACCGATAAGTGTGGCAAGGAAAATAAATTCTCTTTTGTCACATTTATGGTGGGCTGGATGTAAGTTAAGTAAGAATGTTCACTGGTGCAACAAGAATTTCTTGAGTTTAGCAAAAATTAAAGGGGGACTGGGTATCTGTAATATCGAGTCTCTAAATCAGGCGTTGTTGGAAAAGCATGGTTGGCGGGTAATTTCGGGAGATAAATCTTACTTCTCGAGGGTGTTTAGGAAACAAATATTTGGGGTAAACGAGGTAAAGGAAGGAATGACACCGAAGAGTTATCCGAGTTCTTCGTGGGGTATGAAATGAATTTTATATGGTTTGGAGTTGATTATGAATAACATTGGCTGGAAACCAGGTATTTCATTAGAAATGGGCCGTTTGGGACTCAAAATGGGTAAATGGACAATACCCGGAACCTCATGACCGATTACTTGAGCATTGTTTCCATCATTTAATAAAAATAACGGTTTGTGATCTATATCCGCATAATGCTTGTTGGAATGAGGAACTCGTTAACTCTTTATTTAAGGAGGAGTTTGCAAGGAGAATTCTCGCTATGCCCATTTGCCAGCACAGAACTAAGGATGAGGTATTTTGGGTCCATACAAATGATGGTGAGTATACGGTTAAAAGTGACTATGGGATTGTGTTTGACAATTATATGGAGCAAAAGGGATCTCAAAGGGATAGGTCAAGGATCTCTATTCGGGCCCGGTAGTTTTGCAAAACAAGACTGTGGCATTTGCCAAGGCCTAGTAGTTGGAAAGTGCTGATATGGAAGATCCCCACTAAGTCTTTGCTTGTGGGAGATAAATTTGTTAAACAGGGACTGGATATGGATGGTGCGTGTTACATGTGCCATACTGAGAAGGCGTAGATTGAAACTTTAGAACATTTATTTCGGGATTGTGGCATTTCGGCACGACTTTGGGCAAGCTCGGACCTTGGTATCCTAGTGGAGAGTTTATTTGGAGTCTCCATTGGGGATTGGATTATTAATTGGATTTATTATCTGTTCAAATTAGAGGGTGGTGAGGATAGGATAGTTTGTTTCCTGGCAACTATTTGGGGATATGGGTACTCAGGAATAACATGATTTTTCGGGGTGGTGCGGTCGTACCACAGGTTTTTTATGATTCCTATTCTAAAATGGTTACATTGGTTATCCAAATCCATCGAGCTGGTCTTGATAGCAAGGGATCTGACCTCGTTAGCAAGGCTTCAGATCTTGAAAAGGGATATGATAATAACAAAAGCTCACGGATAACGCTACGTGAATGCCATCCGTTCTATATTATCGGCTCCCGTGACCAGTGTCATAGTGTTCGTGTGAAGGTGGATGCTAGTTGGGTGACGAATTATGATGCTGTTGTTGGGTGGGTAGCCTATTTTTGGGGGGACAAGGCGTGTTTCCAGGATGGTTTAAAATTACGAGCGGAATCACCGTTACAAGCTGAAGCGTTAGGAATTAAAAGTGTCCTACAATGGGCATGCAACAGTGGAATTCTCCATCTGGAAGTTTTCACAGACTGTCTTCAGCTCCTGAACCAGATCACGGGAGTGGGTAAGGAGCATCATCTTATTGGTGGCACTCTTAGGGAGATTTCAATGCTTCATACGTCTTTTCATTGCTTAAGTTTTAGTTTCATTCCTAGGCAGTTAAACAAGGTAGCTCATAGCTTAGCGCGCCATGCGATGCATATGTAAAACCTCTTTTTACAGTTGTCAAAAAAAAATAAAAAAAAATTCTTCCTCTAGTCGAATCATTTATTTACCGTAATTAAAGTACTCTACACGAATCTTTATACTATAAAAGCCAAAACATTTAAAGAGTTTCTATTGGCTAACGAATTTGAGCAATGGAAAAACAAAGTGTCCCCACTCTTCTCTCCATTATCCTCAAGGTAATTAATTACCCAATCTCCTCTTTCTTATTTTTTACAACTTCTACATTATCTACAATATCAAATATACAAAAACATAATAATATCAACTATACAAATCTATAAATGATGTTGCAAATAAAATACGAACATGAAAAAAATTACAAAATAAATTCATAAATTATAAACATAATTTTTTAGGACTAATCATCAATTATCAATTATGAACAACAATTATAAATTATAAACATCAATTATAAATTTTATGATCGACTGATTAAAAAAGAATAAACAATCTAAAAAATACGAAGTATCATAATAGGAAAAAAAATGCCAGTATTGAAAACAAAATTGATATCATTATAACCAGAATCAAATATATCAAGAAATCCGGTTTTAAAAAACTAAAATTTGAACTAAAACAATTTAAATTTAGATAAAAAAATGCCAGTAAAAAACAAAAACAAAATCATTATAACCGGATTCAAATACATAAAAAAAATCGGGTTAAAAAAAATAAAGCTTGAACTTAACTATTTAAATAAATATTTATAGATGCATGCAGCAAATTTGAAAAGCTAAAAAAAAATTCCAGAAATGAAATGAGGATGATTAGAAATGGAGTTTCAATTTAATACTATACCTTGAGTCAATCGATAAAAAAGTCATAACAAGTGAAAACTAGAGAGATCTACAACAAACATAGATTGAAATAGATAGAAATGTGGGTATTTAATAATTAATGTGTTTTATATGCTTTTTAAAGGATGAAAATATTAGATAGAAACAAATTGGTTGGGTATAGGGAAGGTTTTTTTCATAAACGTGTGCTTGGTGGATTCTATAATGATAAAAGTGAAGTGATGTATTATTGGTACATAAGTGATGACAATAAGTGTATTATAGGAGTATGTTACTGAACTTAGGTTTAGTAATCGTTGATGGGTATCGATGGGTTGAGTTTGGTATACTTTTGACTTCATTAATATTGTCAACGAAAAATGGGGTGAGTCAGGTTAGAGGGATTAGGAATTTAGGATTAGTGAGGGTAAATTGGGGGTTTGTAAAAGTTATTTCATACAAATGGTATGAACTTTGAGGTTAGTAGTTTGGGCTGATTTGGATAGATTGTGGTCAATTTAGTTATATTTTCTTATCAACATATGTTTTTAAATGTCGAGATGATATTTTTCTATTTTCACTTCGTCAATCTAAGGTGTGGAAGATCTTTATTTATTTTTTATATCGATTTAACGGTAGTATTAAAATCACGATATTCTTTTTAAGTCATTTTTTTAATACGTTTATCAATTTTATACCTACAACCAATCATGAACAGCAATGTCATGAGACGTTTCGGTTCCTATCTATTGAAGTTATAAATTTATTTTTTAATTCATATTTTACTTGTATTTTTAAAAACAACCCGTACAATTATTGCACGGGAATAAAATTAGTAATAAAAAAATGAAATAAATAAATGAGACGGTACCAAAACCCTCTAAAAAGCTGCCGTCACAGATTAAACCTGAAAAACAAAGGCAACCCCAACGTGCTCTAACCCTGAAAAACTTGTACCAAAAACACACCATCAAATTCAAAGATTAAAACCCTCTTCTCTGACCAAACTGAAGAAACAAAAAACCACTTTTCCATTTCCAAAAAAATCCAGAGAAATTTGTTGATAAAACTATAAGAAAAAATGGAAGGGGAAGCTAGTATTTGTATGCTACCAGATAAGATGATGGACGGAGTTACAAAAACAGTTGCAAACATTAAGGAACTTGAGTCACACTTTGATGAATTTATGTCACTTATTTCTGACCCAAATGTTGTTGCTCAGTTGTCTCCTTTAGATAGAGCTCAATCTCTTCTCACCCTTTCTAAACTTACTTCTGTTCTTCTGTCGGGTCAGTAATTTCTCCAACTTGTTCAATTTGTGTTGTGTTTTTGAATTTAATGGCTGAAATTTGATGTGGGTTTGTTTTGTTTGTTTGTTTGATTAGTGAGGCTCAGATGCTCTGGAGTTTATCCTGATCACCATCCAATTAAAGGAGAAATTGTAAGTATAATTCCGATTTATTCTCAATTGTTCTTATACCTCCTTTGTCCCGAAAAGTTTTGTTTGATTCATAGGTTTTCTGGCTATTTTTGTATGAATAAGAAATTAAATGTAGCATGCAATATATGATCAACCTAATTTGTCTGTTCGGATAAGAGGGGTGATAGAAAGCTAAGCCTTGGGAACCACATTGAATGATTTTAGACGATAATTTCGAAATTTGACCATAAAGTCGACAACTTTAGTCGCCTCGTGAAAGTACTATCACTAATTCGATGAGAAACGTGAATCAGCCTTAGTATCTCTTAAGTGCTTGTGTGGTTTTCCACTTCATCAAACTGATTTTTGAATTCTGAGAATCATTGTGTTTAGAATTTCTTATGGAATTCCAATTCTTACAAACTGCAGGAATTCATTTTTTTTAAATTTCACATGAAATTATAGTTCCATTGGAATTTCATTTTCCATAATGAACCAAACAGCAGTAAGGTAATAGAACTTTTCAACGAAACTCTCAGAACATTTTGAGTGACATTGATGATGCTTTGCATAGTTTGGACATGCTCAAGGGTTTAGAGGCTAATATTCTCTGCCTTAGTGTTAAAGCTTCAACCTTGAGAACGCATGGGATGCCACCTAACAAAATAATTTTACCTTTATTATTCTAATATTAATAACTTAAAAGCTGTTTTGGCATTGTTCTGTTTGGATCCATCAAAATTCGTATAGAGAAAAACAGTGGTAGTTTAAACAAGTTAATGTTGATATATATGACTCAATAATAATTTCTCGTATTGCCTTGTAATATCATCACAAAAATCAACTTAGCATAGTAATATCTTCTAGTAGATTTGTTAAAGATTGAAGATCATATGGTTTTAAGAAAATCAAGAAAACCACCAAATAGGTCGAGCCATAGTCATATATAGATAATAAAAGAACCACCAAAGAAAAATGATCTTTATACTTTGAGTGATAAGAAAATGCAGTACAATGTTACTGAAACATGACCACAAAATAGCGTAACCTTGGTAGGTAACCCATCAAAGCATGCTTTCCAATAAGAATTTAAACTTCATGGGATATTTAAATTTTAGAAGTAAAAACTCACTGTTATCGCCGAAAACAATTTTGAATCCCTTGGACTAACCAAATGTCCGATTAAGTAGTAGAGTACGATTGTTTATATTTTTGTCTCATAAAATGGAACCATACTTAATGTTACAATAATTTTAACTTTAGCATAACGTGAAAAAAAAGTAATTTTTTTTTTTAAAATGGAAAGTCGTAATATGTTTTGGACACAATAAAGGCCAATTTTCATTGGTTTAAATTCCAAACTATTGAAGATTTAGAAATTGCAAGGCTGTGAACAAGCGTAGATTTGTTATTCTAGGTCCACTGTACACCATAATTTCTTTTCCGTTCTTATCAACTAGTTCTCTTACTATACCAAACCCAAAGAAGTTGCAACGAGTAGAGGATATCTTTTCCGATGTTTTTGTTTTCTTCTGAGAGGTTTTTCGATGTCTTGTATTATATCATATATGTTTTGTTTAATGTGTCTGTGTTCTCCATTAGTATCAATTTGCTCTTATGTTGCCTTTCTTCCCCTCTTCTTTGTATGATAATTTGTGCTCCACTAATTTTGTGTTGTGATTTCATTTATAGGATAGGCTAGGCCGGTACCAAGAAAAACTTGAGCGCTCTGTGGAACTAAGTAAAGGTATTGAATTAGTCCAGCTCTATAACACCTAATGGTTTTATATGAAATTCTCTTAGTGCTGCGGTACCTTAAATTTTCATATTTATACTTTCTGAGTCACTCACGCTTCCTATACTAATGTTATGTTGTTTGTGTTAACACTGAAGCTCCCTTGCGACCTAGTACCATGCTAAATCAGCGAGCAGCTACTCGATTTATTGAACACTCGCTGCCCGATCTTACTCCTGGTAGGTGTACTGCTCTTTATATCCTTTCACATCGTCAAAATTCTTTTTATCGTTTCATTTCCATTGGAAACAGACCCGTTAGAGTCGTTACTCTTTTGTTCTAGATTATGATGGAATAAAGCAAAATGGCTCTCTAAAGTAGCTGCTGTTCTTTCTGTTGTTGATTCTGTAGAGCAGAGAAAAAGCTTGAGGGCCATCGGTAACAGCGAGGAAGGCGGAATGAAGTATTCAGAGAGAAATATCCAGAAGAAAAGGAAATATCAATCAAGTGACACAAAATCTGTGCGCGAGGCAGCAAAGGAGTTTCTGGAGAAAGCAGCTCGCGAACTTCTTGGTGAAAGCGATGGAGCTGTGAAGGGGCCTCTGGGCCCTGTACAGTCTGTAGATATAGACAAGGACTAAGTTGCTGTTCAATTTGCCCACCATTTCCCTGGTAGATGTTATTCCTATTCCTTTTTTGTTTAATGGCTTTGCTTGGTTTTGAATTGTTAGATGCTACTCCTTGTCTTTTTATGGTAGCCTGCATGGACATAAATGTTGTTTTGTGGGTCATACCATGTTTCAAATGTTTTTTCTTGGCTAGTCAATAGTCACTTAGACCAAAGCGTTGTGATTGTAATAACCGTGGTAAATGATCAGCTCCTCCCTTCCAAGGTGGCGGAAACACAGATGTTCTTTAATTGTAGAAGTGCATGCATAAAACAGTAACTAGTTCCTCCAGATTCATCTGAGCAAATGATTTAGACAAGAAAAATAGAATGATCTGGTATGGTTGATTTTTGTTGGGACTGTTTTATCAATATGCACGGGCTGACATCATAATTTTTTCTGGCATTACCTATTTCAAGCATCTTAAGTGTTATCTGGGAGACTGGGACCCTGGGTTACTGGATTTACTCAAAACCGTTGAGAAATTCTTATAATGAGTATTCTCTACGCGTATTACATATTTGTATTGGGGGTACTACTAATTAGGCAACCTTGTGTGTGATAAATGCATGTGTCTCAATATGAAATGATTGTAATGTGATTTAAATCAATAGTATGGTTGGAGTAGATGAAGGTGATTGGGTGAATTTGATTTATAAGGAAAGATGAAAAGCTATGTCAAACGAAAAAGGCCAATTAATAGTCCACAAGATACCCTAAATGTACTTTATGAGTGATTTTGGAGGGATGTCTTAAAATATCCCCTATCTGTAAAAGCTAAAACATTTAGGGGATTGTGATTCGCTCCAGGTTTTTAGGGAAAAAAAGAGACCTTTGTTTTGCAATCGTGCAGTTCCTCAATTTTAGGAACTTTAATTTCCATTTCTAAAATTTAGCATCTACAATTCCATAACTATACAAATAAATA
>VHZZ01003642.1:37871-69906 GCA_009801015.1 Silene noctiflora
TATATTCTGGAAATATATGTCCTTTTGAGATTGATGAATCCCAACACTCCTGACACCTCCACCTCGCCGACAACCCACCACCAGCAAACCCTTATTCTGCAAAATTGATTTATAATTGCAATTGACCATAAACCCTAACTGATTAATGAAATTAATTAAATTTGTTTTCATTAATTAATAATAATTATAATACAATTAAGTAATTTTCAAAATAAAATACTAATTATTCTAATGAAAAGTTTAATTCCATAATTTTCATTTTTTCTCTCTATCTTAATTTTCTCTCTTAATTTTACCTTTAAAGTGAAGTAGAGATTCCGCCACATGTTTTATTATTATTGGTAGTGTATAAAGATACTATAAACTAAGTCTAACCTCTTCCAAGCCATTATCAACCAGCTTTGCCCCTCCTAAAAACATGTCAATCACAAGTTATTTCACCCATTGACCAATTTTTCATCATCATTGTAACCTTCTCACCGACACGCATTTTACACCTTACTTCAACACAATCACCATCAATCAAAGAAAACCTCAAAAACTTAAGTTCCTAAATAAAACAAAAATGAATACTAGAAAACGGAGAAGAAAAACACTAATATGACCAACAGTTTATAATAAACAAATCAAATACAATTTCTATAATCAAAGATTTTAGGAAACTGAATTTATTGTTTTTTTATAGGTAATAATGTGGAAATGAAAAGTGTAGTAAAACATAAACACGTACATTATGTTAGTTAGTATAAATATTATCGTAATATTATCAATGTTATATAATGATAATCCTAAAAGATGAAAATATAGAACCGCACACTTTCAAACTTTATTACGGAGTATATAGGAAAACAATGGTCAATGATAAAAATAAGCTACGCAGGTATCAAATATTCATTTGACATGTTTAATTTTATATCACAATTCTTAACGTTGAGGTAAGTAGTTCTAGGTTACATTGGTACGTTATTAGATCTACTTGCCCGTCTAATATTATAATACCTTAGTCAATAAAGCAAGTTTTCGGGCAATGAGAAGGAACCCCCACGAGTCTAGACTAGCCCCCACGACATAGGGGGCAGCCAAGCCAAAGCAAGGAGGAAACAGGGAGAACTCGAGCGAGCCAGCTGATAGGACTTCCCCCACGCAAAGAAAGGAGCCGCATGAGATACTCTAGCTCTAGCAAGGCTTTGAATTTCCTCAAGGGGCCTAATCGGTATTTAAGCCCTTAGTTAACCCTAAAACTTGTACTTAATATAAATAGCTCATGTAATTAGAATGAAGGGGGAGATCATCTAGAATCATCTTAGGGACTTCATATTATCTTAGACTACTCTCTAATTATCTTAATTACATTCTAATCTTTCCTTAATTATTGTTCAAGCAATCTTAGATCTAGTTTGGTATTTGAATAATTCTTGGATTTGTATTGAAGAATTGACAACTCTTCATCATCAATCAAAGCTTTCTTCTATTGTTCTTCCATTTTCTTTTTTCATCTTAAATTGGTATAATTCCTTTACTCTTTATTTAATCCTTTGTTAATTATTTTACTCAATCATCATGTTTATGCTTGTTAAGATGTTTGACAATATTATTGACATGTTTACCATGATGATGTGTGAGTAGTCCTCTAGCTAGGGTTAGTGGGGGATTAGGGGAGTAAACATGGGTTGGATCTATGCTTAATGAGTTCATATGAATGATTGTATGTTGTGTTTTCAACTTATGCACATGTATTTTTGATGAAATGCTTGATTGACAACCTAGCATGATTCTTTATCTTTTCAACAAGACTTGTAAGACATAACTAACTCAAGGGTTGTTAGACCATGCATATAGATGAATAAGGAGAATCAAGTCATTGTAGGTGTCGTAAGCTATAAACCAACTCGACTTCGAGACCTAAGTCTCTCTATGGATTGTAAGACATAAATCAACTCGATCCTAACACAACCATGATTGTTTGTTTGACTCGTTATTATGATTATACCATGACTCCACTATGAACCTATGACACCCTAGTACTTTTAATCATTTGTTTACATCTCTATTTACTTGCCTTGTTATTTCATATGTTTACATTTTCGTTGTAGTAGTTTAGTTTACATCTCAAACCCAACTTGTGACACAAAGACATAGCTACTTGCATTGATAACCGTTTGATGAACCGTCCCTTGGGATCCGACCTCTACTTACTACTTGTTAGTTTTTTGAGTAAAAATATTGTTTGATAGCTTTGACACGAGCCTCTATCAAAATGGTGCCGCTGTCGGGGACGATGTATTATTGAATTTTTATCGTTTATTGTTTTTTATTTGTGTCTTTCTTTACCTTGGATAAATCAATTCCTTAAGGTGGTTCTAATTGTTTTCTAGTATTTAATATTTTGCATCCCTTGGAGGTTACGAAACAATCACCTACCTATTGATCTCGAGATTGAGAGAACGTTGAGAGGTATAATGAGAGCCCTTAGAGGTGCTTCTACTTCAACAACGAAGGAGCCTAGCTTAGGTATTGAAGGACTTGTAGACGTAGGGATTATCCAAGTAGAAAGAGTTGAGTTTACCAATCCTTTTGCAAGATAAGGAAAGAGCAACCCAATACCAAACCAACCACAAAACCAACCAATCATGCCTAAATTCTCATCACATTCCGTACCAACCGAGGGGGACCTACCTAATGGTACTCCAACACCCACTTACTTGACCGGAAACTTTATGGCGAAATCCGCTTTCATACAACTTGTTGAAAGAAGTCAATTCGGGCGAATGCCTAGTGAAGATCCACATCTTCACATGGAAACTTTTTGTGACTATTGCGAAGCTATTTCTCAAACGGGGGTAACACAAGACCAAATTCAATGGGTGTTTTTTCCTTTTTCCTTGATTCGAACCATGAAACAATGGTTGAAGAGTCTAGAGAAGACCACCCTTGGCATCGATTCTTAGAAGAAGCTAACACATGCCTTTTACAAGAAGTTTTACCCACCAGAGAAGACTAATATGCTTAGCGCCCAAATCACCGGGTTTAAGCAAAGAGATGAAGAGTCTCTACAGGAGCCTTGGGAAATATTCAAAGCTACTTGTCGTTCTTGCCCTCATCACGAGCTAACCGAATGGTTTTTGGTCCAACAATTTTGGAACGGGTTATTTGAAAACTCAAGAAATGTGCTTAACATTGGTTCCAATGGAAGGTTTACCGAGGTGGATGACAACCAAACTTGGGCCGAGATTGAGGAGATGGCGGTCCATAACTCTCAATATAGTAGGCCACAAAAAGCTACTAGGGAAGGGAGACATGAAGTAGACTCCGTCACACAATTGAGTGCCGAATTGAGTGCACAATTGTGCTCTCATATCGATACCATGAATTTGAATTTTTATAAGGCTGTGGCCAAAATGAATGAAGCTTCAAATTCATCCAAGCAACAACCGGTTCAACATGTCAATGCAATGGAAATGACACCTTTTATCCCAAGTGGAGTATGTGATAATTGTGGAACATTGAGACATGATCAATAAGAGTGTATGGGCACAACCGAACAAGTAAATGTTTTCCAAGCATACAAGAGTGGCACCCCTTACTTCAACTTCTACAATGAGAACACCAAATTCCATCCAAACCTCTCATACAAGAGTCAAAACACTCAAAACCCACAACCATTACTAAAAGACCATTCTACAACAAAAACCAAGGATTTCAAAGCCAAACCTCTTACAATCAACCCAATGACCAAGCTTTCGATGTTCAAAAAGCGGTTTTGCAAATGCAAAAGAATGAACAAGATTTCTTTGCTCAAATGCAAAAGGATATTCAAACCAAGGACATCACCATCAACAACATCTTTGCTCATAACAAGATGATGGAAACTCAATTGACTCAATTGGCCTTTTCGAGTTCCCAAAGAAAAAACGGACAATTACCTCCCTAAAGTAATCCCCCCTACAAGGCATGAAACCAACAATGTCATTCACTTGAGGAGTGGTACACATTATGAGGGACCTAAGGAGCCTATTGAATAAGATGTTGTTGAAGGAAATGCTACGTCAAAGGATGCAATGCAAGATAAAGTTTTGGAATAAAGAAATAAGTCGAAACTTTAAGGAAAAACACCAAGGTAGTAGAACCTACTACAAGTGAATCATTGAAGAAGAGGAATGAAGAGAAGGGCAAAGAGGTTGAAAGAGAACCTATTGTGATTATACTACCCTTTCCAAGTCGTCAAGCCAAGCCTAAAGTTGATGAGCAATTTAGGAAATTCATGGAGATTGTGGAAAAATTGGAGGTTTTTATCCCTTTTACAGAGCTTATTACTCATGTACCGGCTTATGCGAAATACATGAAGGATATTGTTACCAATAAGAAGTCCATTAGAAGGTCGAAAACTATAGCTTTCACTGGCACAAGTAGTGCCATTATTCAAGGAAATTCCCCACCCAAGCTTGAAGATTTGGGAATTTTTTCCATCCCATGTACCATTGGTGACACTACAATCGACAAGGCGTTATGTGACTTAAGTGCTAGGGTAAGTGTCATGCCATAGTCGTATGTGAGAATTTAGGAGTGGGGGAATTGAAGTGTACTAGCATGAGGTTGCAAATGGTGGATCGCACCACGAAAAAACCACAAGGGGTATGGGAAGACGTGCCCATAAGAGTTGGAAAATTCTTCATACTAGTGGACTTTGTAATTGTGGATATGGTGAAAGATTTTAACATACCAATCATTTTGGAAAAGCCATTTCTATACACCGTCGGAGCGGTGATTGATGTTGAGGTCGGTGATGAAAAGATAACCTTCAACCTTAACAAGACAATGAGAGCTCCAATTTTAAATGAACCATGTTATGGTTAATCACTATAATCAAGAAAGTGATAAGAAGAAGCCAAACCTCCATCTTAGAATCCTATCAAGGAAGAAATTCCTAGTAGGAAGGACAAAGAGGAATTGCTAAATTGGAAGAAAGAAGTTGATGACATAGAGATAGCTCTATTTGGAGAACTTGGAATTTTTCATGACAAGACCAAGGAAGAGATCTTACATAGCTCACTTACCATGACAAGCAACAATGAAGGCCTTGATGGCCAAGTTGACGAGAAACAAGAGATGACTATGCCTACCCATAGTCTTTACAATAAAGGAAGAGAGGTAAAAGAAGTTAGCGGTTTATGGGACTGTGAATTCGAGGGGTTGATCAATCCTTATGTCAGGAATGTAATAACCCTAAACCAATGCTATGTGGCTCCTTTTCATTAAAACTTTGACATGTGATCCTATATAAATGAAAGCTACAATGTGTCGAGGTCTACTCAAGATTTCTATCATAAATGCGAACAAGCCTTTGACTACTTCTATGGGGTGTTGAGCAACATCAACAACATCCTTGTCTTACCCCCTTGATGAGCTTTAAAATGACGAGAGTTTGATGGAGTCCTCCCTAAACCACCATTTGTAAATATACTAACTTCTTAACTTGCATTTATTTAAGTTCATGCATTTAAGTTTTTGCATTACATTCGGTTACTTTGTTTTAACAAGTTTTTTATATGAGAGCAAGTGAGGGAGGGTTACTAATTGTGTTTGAAGTGTGTAGAATGCAAAAATCAACTTTGGGGAAGCATATGGCTAGGGTAGATGAGCCTATGGAGCGCAATCCTACGCTAGAAAGTTTGAAAAAGGAAGATTTGGACAAGTTTAGGGAAGAGTCCCCATGAGTTGGCCTCAACTCGTGGGAGTTGGATCCAAAGGAGACAACAAATAAAACTCTGTTTTCCAGCTTAAGCGAGCTAAGCTCAGCTCGAGCGAGCTACTTACCAGCTCGAGCGAGCTCCGTGATTGAAGAAAAAATCTGCTCCCTTGCTGCTACACGTATTTGATGGGGTTTCTTTCCTTTCCTTTCTCATTTCTAAAAACATCATTCAAACACAACACCCTTTTTCCTCTCAATATAACAAAACCCCAACATCAAAATCATCAATTACTCACCCAAATTCATCCTTATTCATTTCAAACTTGCTCTTAACCAAATTAAATCACTCCTTTGTCAACATTTAGCCTTTCAAACATTCAAATCAACCAAATTCAACAAACAATTTCTAGGGTTTGAGCCAATTTAGAAAGTCCTCAATTAATTGTTCAAGAGCTTGAAATTGGAAGAAAGGAAGCACATTCAAGCAAATTCAAGGCTTGTTGATAGTAATTCTATCAATTTTTCAAGGAGTATTCAATATGGCAAGAACAAAAGGCAACACTCAAGCACCAAAAATCCAAAATTTGTCAAAAAGACAAAAGGTTTTGGCATCCAAAGCTCTAGTAGTTCAAGAGGAAGCAAGGGAAAATGTTGGAGCTGTTGAGGAGGTCGTAACTACCATAACATCGGATATTGAGCAACTCAAAGAATTTCCGGAGGTAAAATTCCTTGATAATGGTCATAAGCAAGTCTTTAAATCCCTTAGAAAAAGGAAATTTGTTGCTACTAAGTTTGTTTGCCATGATACCTTGACCAAATTGGGTGTGCTTGACCAAACCAAAGCCTTTTTAGAGTCAATGGGTTTGTCCACCATCTTTGACATGAATGAATTGACATATCCTCCCTTACCTTAGAATTACTTAGTTCTTTGAAGATGTCTGGGTTGAGGATCGGAAATATGTTGAATTCCGACTCGAAAATGAATCAAGAAGGATGGCAAGGTCGACTTTTGGAAAGGTGTTTTGTCTTGAAAGCCAATGGCAATTCTTTAAGAAACCCCATAACTTTGATGCTAAGCTAATTTTGAAAGCAATTGTCGGCCGCGATTTCACCTTTTATAAGGTGTGCCATGCTTTACATGTACAACATATGGGCATAAGGTATTGGCACCGAACTATTGACAGCACTCTAGTTGCAAGAAAAGAATCTGATATCTTTTCGGAGTTAGACCTTGCTTACCTCGAGTCACATTTAAATGTCCATGGGAACTATAAGAGCAAGTATGATATCCTCCAATTGTTATTGGAAAGATGGAGGGATATCCAAATTGGGAAGGGTAACACAGATTACATAGTGAATGGAGGCTTAATCACCAAGTTAGCAAAGCATTTTAACTTGTGGTTCAATGAAAACAAACCCTACAATCCGGTTAAAGGAGGCAATATCCTTGATATGAGCATGCTAGCTCACAAGTTTCAATAGGTATGTCATGATAATACAACCGGGAAATATGAGTAGCTTATCAAAGATTCCAAGTCCATGATCTTGCCAAGCAAAGTTTTTCGTATATCCGTGCAACGAGGTAACTACCTTTTTCCCGTTTATGACTATGCAAAATCAATTATCAAGAAGTAACAAGCTCCCCAAGAAGACTCCTCCACTCTTATTATATCGCCTCACCCCTTTAAGTTTGAAGAGTTCACCGCCAACGACCCAAATGTTGTTGAAGGAAATGACTACTTGACAAAATTAATGAAACATATCCATAAGAAGGCATACAAGGATAGGGTAAATATATATTATGCCTAATATCCTCCACTTATTCACCTAGCTAGGCAAGGACTACTTGATCCTAAAAGTCCTTTGTCGGATTGGGTGGATAGGAAAGTGTTCTTTCCAAATGTCGACTGAGATGAGGGGGATGAGAGTCGTGTATCTAGAGTGAGGAGCGGTTTATTGATGAGAACGGTGATTATCTCGAAACAAGCAGTGATGAAAGTATTCATAGACAAAATGCTGAAGATGATGGTGACTCTAGCTCCATGGAAGAGAGCGAAGATGAGGCCACTGTGAGTAGTAGATGTTGATGAGTGGAAAAGTAATGGCCAAAAGGAGGACGACACACATGAGGAGATGATGGCTTCCATAGCATTGTTCCCTTGGTAAATCTTTATGACTCTCCTACCCCTCCTTTAGCTTCACTTTTATCTCATGTTTATAGCTGCCTAAATTGCATTTATATTTATATACATCATGAGTAGCAGAGCCCATTTAGTGTGTCATTCTTGGTCCCTTCATGGCTATGAGTTCTAAAGTCCTAGCAACATAAAGGGACTCACACCTCGGTCCCATTGAGGTGACTATCTTTTTGCTCCCACCATGAATGACAAATTACTTTGCATGCATTTCATACATGGCCTACGGCCAAATATCCCCCGTTTTTGCACTAGTGATAGTGTTTCGATTGGTTTGGAGAAGATTTGCTCATAGGCAACCTAAGTTAATTCAAATTAGCTTTCAAATTGACAGACCACATACATAACTTAGTTTAGCTAGATTACATCACTTGTATGTATGTCATATAGAATACGCATTACTAAAGCATTCATTCATGCATTTGCATTGCATTCCTATATCCACTATTGTACATTGAGGAGAATGTCCGGAATAAGTATGGGGATGGGAATTATTATTCCAAAATCCATAAAAATTTTAAAAACTTTGAAAAATCTAAAAATGTTCTTTGTTTTCATAGAAGAAAAATCCTAAAAATTTCAAAAATCGAAAAAAATGTAGCATAGAATTGTATATACTTGTGTGTTTGTCACTCTTTTCACATAGGGACTATACCACATTCGAGACATCATTAAGGGATTTATGAAAAACTGCACGGTATGATCGCTCCAATCTCTTCTCCCTTCTTTTTATGTTAATGACAATGTGGTGAATTTTTGCATTGAAGTTTGGTTAATATGTGATGTTAAGAGTTGCATTAGATTACTTGCCACGTAGTTCATTAGAGTATGTGCATTAGATTTGTATATATATAGGTTGCATCATAGCATATGGTTGCATTTAGCAAAAAATTTGAAAATATGAGAAACTTGACAAGTGTGCATAGGCCATTGTAGATACTCTTTCTACTTAGCACTTTGTTTGATAGAATAGTCTTAAAACACCGTTTTTAGTGCCATTATAGCATTGTTTGACCCATGTACAAGAGCCTAGTCAAGAGTACCTTGTGGTGTGATAATTCTTTGGATACAGTTTATTCCTAGGTGACCCTTGATGCCATGCAACCATTATTTCACTTCTACTATCATTATTTTGTCAACAAAATGAAATGGGAACCATAATCATCAAATTGAGTTCAAATGCCAAATGAAAGCCAAAGAGTTTGAAAGTATTGTTAAGAAAATCCCAAGTCCTTGACTAGGGGATGCACATGGAGGCTTTTATGCTTTTCTAGATCACCCTCACTACATATGGGGTCGCTCTCAATGTCGCTTCGGCGAGGAATTATGTATTGTCGGTCACCGCCACGTCCCTAAGTCATTGACAAAGCAATCAAATGGGATAAATGCACTTATTGTCAAATGTTACAAAAATGGGGGAAAAATACCCAAAGAAAAAGCAAACCACAAATGTGATACTCATGTACTTCAAATCCTTCCTTTTACCCAATTGATGGTCCTATCTTTTTTGCATGGAGAAGAGGGGACGACCCTTCATTTTATCTAGACAAGAGGGGGAATTATGTGATCCTACAGTGTTTTCTAACGCTATAAGGATCTTACTCTTGACGAAAATATCTAGTAATTGTGGACAAACGTAGCCTAGTTTAACACTACTTGGAGGTGATTTCTTTCTATCCTTTTAAACCTAGTGGTTTGTAAAACTAGTATCTACGATGGAGTATGTGCCCTTAGACCGTTTCTCTATTAGTGCTTCCGCCACTTAGATGAGGAAAGTGGCTATTCTTTTGTAGATGCATCATGTGATATGATTACGTGCTTAAAGTAGTTAGCATCGCCATTTTGGCAAGCCTCGCCTTGCCTTGGAAGAAGGCATTATACCTCATTGATGTTTTTTTGTGAATTGAAGAGGCGAAGTGAGACCCGATAATTGTCTATCATCGGCTATATTATTAGAGTAGTTTAAATAAGGGTCATATTTCTAGTCACCTCTTTACTCGAGATGAGCAAAGGTTCGGTTTGGGGATATTTGATGTGACTCGTATTCACGCATATTTAGTCCTCTAACTAGCCTAGTTCTACATGCTTTTACGTAATTATAAGGTTCGTTTCTTGTCTTTAGCTTCCTATTTGCTATTCTAGAAGGTTTTGGTGCCTTTGGTAGGAAAAGAGTGCTAACGTTGCTTGATTGGAGCATTTCGGAACTAAATTGATCGCATCCAACGACCAAGAATCAAAGAGGAGACCGAGATTAAAGGCCTTAGTCAATAAAGCAAGTTTTCGGGCAATGAGGAGGAACCCCCACGAGTCCAGACCAGCCCCACGACTTAGAAGGCAACCTGTGAACCCCCGCTATATAACGGTAACGATAAACAAGTAATACGCAGCGAAAAATACGGATTTTTGAAAACGTTTTAGTTTTAAAGCAAGCGGGTTTACTAACGAACAATAAACAAATCCAAAATGAAAGTAAGTTAAGCTTTTACAAACCACAAGTCTAAAAGTCGATGGGGAAAAGATATCCCACGAATAACAAGTTAAAAGAAAAGTGAGTTTAAGCTATGAAAGGTAAGCATCTAAAGTGTCGATGCCCGCTAGCTCACACGAGTCTCAAACCCCCTGAAACACCAACCAGTACATGTCATTCATTAAAAATGAATGCCACGGTTAGTGAGGAGTAACTCAAGGTTCTCCCAGCCATATTACATCCAAATGAACATAATTAAGAACATAAAAGAACATGACATATAAATAACGAAAGATAATTAACATGAATGAAAGGTAGAGGCATAAATGGATCATACATATTAGCATAACATAAGACGGCAAGAAAAGAATAAACAATTGAATACTACTCGAGAAATACGATCACTTATTCACATGACAATGACATATGCCAGTATCCGAATGAATGCAAGACATTTACTACTCGTAGACTCAATTCCTCCCAGTAGGACGACGATAATATAATATGGTCCTAGTCTAAACCTGACCAGACTCTCGGGATGAACGTTTCCCGATTTGACATGCGATAAATATTTCGCATCCGAGACTCGATCAACAGAATTGAAGTCGAGTACCCCAAATTCGGCAGAATGCCACGAAAGAGGCGGAACAAGAATGAGTTAACCAAGTCTCGGCAGAACGGCACGAGAAAGGCGTAAACAAGACAAGCAATCATGAATAGCATCATGACATTTCCATGAAAATAATGACTCAAGATAAGTAACCATTTATCATCCACAATTCATACTTGAAATAAGATAAATATCGATCATGACATTTAATAATTCAAATGAGAATTAATTTATGTCATTTTATACATTTGAAACATGAATAAATGATTCATAACTTAATTACAAGTTACTTGAATGAAATGTAAACATATGGTAACAAATGAGTTATGTAATACAAAACATGAGGAAAACGTAAACAACTCAAACCCGACTCGTACCCAAATAAGGGACAAGCCACGAGGCAAGGCTAAGGGCAGCCAGGCCATACCAGTGCGACAGCCTTGGGTCCCAGCTGGTACAGTTGGTGCAGGGGAGATGAGGGCTGAGGACAAGCAGCTATACCGGTGGGACAAGGCCAATCCCGGCCGGTTCGGTGCCCATACCACTGGGACAAGGGTAGGGACGAGGCTAGGTGCAAGGCATGGGGAGTTCTGGACTCCATATAGGTCAGGGACCAAGGACATACCGTCGGTATGCCTATAGCACACAAGGAAGATGCAAGGTTGGAGTGTGGGATAAGTTTAGGACGAGTCCTAATTGAGAAGGGATTTGTTCTAAACTCGTTCCACCCAATTTAAACACAAATTAGACGGTCCAAAATATATTTTTCCTCATTCATACTTAAGCATAATAATTTTATCATATTTTCATCCAATTAAATTATAAACATGTCAATAACAAGAATTTCATATATTTGAGACGGAAATCGTTCTAATCAAATACGAACCAACCAAGTTACACAAATCGTTCCAAATTTCAATATTCAACAAGGGGTCTCACCACACCAATAATACATGTAAAGGAGAGAGCTTTTAAGACGGAAAAATCAATTGTTTACATGTTCAAGTGACTAGCTTTTCTCAATTGTTCTCATACAAAAAATTTCATCCAACAATTTTATGACATAAAAGAGTACAATAACATGATATAAACAAAATTTCATTCTTAAATTCATACATGAAACTAACCCATTCTATTCATGTGACAAAACATGTAATTTCATACTCAAAATTTCTCATCAAACACAAATAGAATCATCCATTGAACAAACAAGTAAGAAACATGTCAAACATGTAAAGTTATCAACTGTAATCAAATAAAGACTAAATCTTTCACAAATTAAGCACATAAATTGGTGTAATATCGAGTAACCTATCACCGTTACCTTTTCGCCCTTCAATCCTCTAAAGAATCGTCAATTTCGTACGAGTTCGCCTCCAGGTCGTCCAAGTTCCTTCCTAGAAACAAAATACAAAGAAAATAGTCAATTTAGGCAAACCCTAGAAAGACGGATTCTAATATTTACCAACAAAGGGAGAAACTTTCTTACTTAGAAAGAAGGAGAATGAGAAGAGGAAGAAATTGGCACGAAAATGGAGAGATTTGCTTAAGAATTGAGGAAGTTGTGAAGGTTTTAGTTCTTCAAAGAAAAGAGTTTCAATGGAGTTCTTTGAGAGGAGAATTTTCAGAAATTTGGTTGAAGAAGATGAAGATACAAATGAGGGTTTATGAGGAGGATGGTAGTAAATAGGCCCAATAACAAGTTTAGGCTCAAGGCAACTCAAAATTGAGTTGGAAATGACTACAAACTCGACTCTAACTAGCTATACTAATCAATTGGCCAAGTTAGTCATTATTATTATTATTCTATATCTAAAGTAATATTGTTTATAAAAATAACTTTAAAATATAATTAGTTTAATTAAAGCAATTAAATTAAAACTCGAAAAGCGTGGGTGTTACACAGCCAAGCCAAATCAAGGAGGAAACGGGGAGAGCTCGAGCGATCCAGCTAACAGGACTTCCCCCACGCAAAGAGAGGAGTCGCACGAGCTACTCTAGCTTTAGCAAGGCTTTGGATTTCCTTAAGGGGCCTAATCGTCATTTAAGCCCATAATTAACCCTAAAACTTATACTTAATATAAATAGCTCATGTAATTAGAATAGAAGGGAGAGATCATCTAGCATCATCTTAGGGACTTCATATTAGCTTATAATACTCTCTAATTAGCTTAATTACATCTTAATCTTTCCTTAATTATTGTTCAAGCAATCTTAGATCCAGTATAATAGAAGGAAGAATTATTGGGTTTGTATTGAAGAATTGACAACTCTTCATCATCAATCAAAGCTTTATTCTATTGTTCTTCTATTTCCTTTGTTCATCTTAAGTTGGTATAATTCCTTTACTTAATCCATTGTTAATTGTTTTACTCAATAATCATGTTTATGCTTGTTATGATGTTTGACAACATTATTGACATGTTTACCATGATGATGTGTGAGTAGTCCTCTAGCTAGGGTTAGTGGGGGATTAGGGGAGTAACCATGGATTGGATCTATGCTTAATGAGTTCATCTGAATGATTGTATGTTGTGTTTTCAACTTATGTGCATGTTATGTTTGATGAAATGCTTGATTGACAACCTAGCATGATTTTTTATCTTTTCAACAAGACTTGTAAGACATAAACTAACTCAAGGATTGTTAGACTAAGCATATAGTTAAATAGGGAGAACCAAGTCGTTGTAGGTGTCGTAAGATATAAACCAACTCGACTCCGAGACCTAAGTCTCTCTAGGCATTGTAAGACATAAATCAACTCAATCCCAACACAATCATGATTGTTTGTTTGAATCATTATTATGATTGTACCATGACTCCCATATGAATGTAACACCTGCGGAATTCCCGCTTTAGAATTTATAACGTATTTAAGTATTTTATTTCGTTATTTATATTTTAAAATATATTTATATAAAAATAGCACCTTTTTATGTAGAACAATAGTTTTAATTACCATCTTGGCCATTTAGGACGTAAAATTGGTTTTAAATCGAGTTTTAGTTAAGACCGACTCATAATTGAGTCGTTTGGGCCTATACTTGCTATTGGGCCTCTTTACTCTCTTCCTATACTCAAACCCTTGTTACATCTTCATCTTCTTCACTTCAAAAATATGAAAATTCCTCTCAAAAGAGAACTCTATTGAAACCCTTCACCTTTGAAACCTAGATCCTCTACTCAAACCCTTGTTACATCTTCATCTTCTTCACCGTTTTCGCGCCAAACTCTTCCTTTTCTCACCCTCCACCTTTCTAAGTAAGAAAGATGCATCCTTTCAAAGTTTTTCTAAAAATCTATTTTTCTAGAGTTATAGTAATTTGCTCCTTTTTTGAAGTTGTTGTTGAGGAAGCAAAATTTGAAGGCTTGGACTTGATGGATTGAATATTAGAATTGCTAAAAGGTAGCGGTGATAGGTTACTCGGTATTATATAAATTATGTGCTTTGTTTATTAGAGATTAGTGTTTTTAATTGATAAAGTTTGTAACTTTTCATGTTTATCCATGTTTCTTATTTAGATATTTGTTGTTTGATGTTGTCTTAATAATTTTGGTAAAATATGGAGCATGTTGTCAAAATTCCTATCAATTGGGTGAAGTTGTGATGTTGGATGATTTAATTGATTGAGTTTGGATCAAATCTTCTATTTTTAATCCATCTTTTATACTTTGATTTCACCCTTAAGACTTGCATTAAGTTACTTGGTTAATATATGATGGAATTGGGATTTTAATGATAAGGTTAAAATAGATTTGGGGAAGAAGATGAAGCTTGTTGTGTCGTGCAAAACAGCCTTTTGTGCAGGCTGCGCGCAACTTAGCGCAGGCTGCGCCACAGCCTGACCATTTTCGTATAATGGCCATAACTTCCTCGTTTCTTGTTTATTTCAGGCGTATGACCTACTGTTAAAACCGTAAGAGGATAATTTGTCTCCTCCAATTGGTTTCATATCAATATCATATCTAGAACATTAGTTATGACTGTTTGAAGTTGACCCTTGTTGTAGTCGAGTTCTAAACTCGGTGTTTGGAATTGGGGTTTGGGTTTCTTATTGGGTATGCTTCTTATCCTTGGTTCTAATACTTATGTGTGGTATTTTAGCAGTTGTTTAATGTTAGAACACCTTGAGTAAGAATCATATAAATGTTTAAGGATGGTTTTTGGATATTTCACTTGAATCACTCGATTCGGAGTCTATATGAGTAAATGGCGCCACAAGTTCTATAAATGTATGCCATTTGTGTATGATGGTCGTTTCTGCTTATTATTTGTATCATGACCCGTGGTTTTCCTTTGTGACTCGAGCTATGCTTAAAAGTGGTTCGGGTTTTGGTTTGTTTACGTTTGCCTCGTGTTTCGTGTTAATTCATTTGTTATCGTTTGTTTATACTATGATTAAGTAACATGTAAATATGAAGTATAATATTTATTAATGTTATAAAAGTATGAAATGATGCTATATACTTCATATTTGGGTTCCCATTGGTTTGTTTACGTTTTGTCTCGTGTTTAGTATTACTTAATTCATTTGTTATCGTTTGTTCTATTTTAAGCCCAAGTGACATGTAAATATGAAATATAATGTTTATTCATGTTATCAAAGTATGGAATGATATTATATACTTCACATTTGGGTTCTTACTCGTTCATTATCAATTCTTTATCAATTGTCAAAGGTGAAATGCTTCTCTTGGATACTTACTTGTGTTAAGTCGCTTTCTTGTGAAAATGTCACTATGTATTACCTTCTTACTTGACTTGCTTATGCATCATTATATGTTAAATGATAGTCTCGTTGGTTCACATAAGTGTGACATTCTACATAGCGTGATAACTAGACATTCCTTTTTACATTTTTTCGGACCTTTGGTTACAGTATGTGTGCCATATTTCCGATTACGGGGTCACTCGACCTTTGGTTACGGTATGTGTGTCATGTTTTGAATTGACATATTACACCGCCCTCATTTCGGACCTTTGGTTACGGTATGTGTGTCATGTTTCCGGATTGAGGTTACTCTTCCGCCCTTCTTCGGACCTTTGGTTACGAACTGTGTGCCATGTTTCCGATTAGGAGTTACTGGACCTTTGGTTACGGTCTGTGTGCCATGTATCGAGTCTTGGATGCGAAATTTTTATCGCATGTCGAATCGGGAAACGTTCTTCCCGAGAGTCTGGATCCAGGTTTAGACTAGGGCCATATTATTATCGTCGTCCTACCAGGAGGATGGAGTCTAGGTGGTTTTGTCTTGTTAGTCATGCTTTGTATGTGTCATACACTTCTTGATTCGAGTCTTCGTTTGGATGAATGGCCTAATTAACAATTTTTTTTATGTATGTATGATTAATGCTCTTTCATGCCCTCTCACGTCAAGATTAGTCATGCTAACATGTTTGCTTAAAGTTCATTCTTATTTTCTTATATCAAGCTATTCATGTTGACATGTACGTTCATTGTTTATGCTTGCTTTCTTATATTAAGCTACTCGTGTTGACATGTATGTTTATCATTCATTCTAGCTATCTCATGTCAAGTTACCCATGCTAACATGTTTGCTTATAACTCATTCTCATTCTACCTATCAAGTTATCCATGTTAATATGTATGATCTATGTTTATCCTTGTTTTCTCTTGTCATGTTAATTATATCTTGTATTCATTATATTTTGCCTTAATTATGTTCTTATGTATGTCTATTTTGATATAATATGGCCGGGAGAACCTTGAGTTACTCCCCCACTGAATGTGACATTCATGTTTACATGAATAAAAGGTGATAGTGTTGTTTCTTGGGGAAGAAGATGTGTGACCTAGCGAGAATTGTACTTACAACGATTGACCTTCCTCGTTGTAGTTTAGAAGTTTGCATAGTTTTACTATTGTGCTTGTTTAGGGATTAAAATCCCGCACTTCTAGCTAAGTTGTATTTTTTATAAAACTTTTATTAAACTCAAAGTTTTTGTTTATAGTGACTCCGTAGTTTTTGATATCAAAGTTTTTAAAATCGCACTTTTTCTGCTGTAAAAGTTTATATTTACCTTTTCGTATGATCACGGGGGTTCACAGTTGGTATCAGAGCTATAACGCTCCCGACGCACACACGTGTACCCCATACTTAATTTGAACTTGACCTTGAATAATGAATGAGAGATGGGTAGACTTAAGGACCTAAGGTGGTAGTCTGTGTTTTGGTTGCTCTTTGTTAGGTTCTAATATGTTTGTTGGTTTTCAATAATTTATTCTTGTGCCCTTGGATCGACAAGTCATGAGTTTACCCGTGAGGCGATCAAGTCTTAGTGCCTATTGCTTAAGATTGAAGATTTGTTAAACTTTTGAAGAATGTTTCTACTTCCTTGAAAATATTCCTTGTTTTTAGTGTCCCTTGCCTTGTTCTTCGCCTCTTGATTGCTTACCTTTCTCTTCTAAACTCTCTTTTATTTTACCTTGGAAGCTACGTTTGTACCTTCCAAACTTATCCTTTGTTTCTTTCTTATCCCCCATGACACCTTGTAGATAGTTCTCTTTCTTTTATGGGATGTTAACCTTGGTTGGATAACTTGGCTTTGAGGAGACTCTTAACCCTTGCTTTGAGAGGTTGTGTTGTTAGGAAGGCTTTGCTAGTGTGGTGAGACATACCTTGGTGACTCTAATGCGTAGTTTCTTGAAGTAAAGTGGGTGTGATTGGTTAGTGGAATTATTTGTGTAAGGTGTGAGTTGTATATGTCACATAGGTTATGGAACTTGACTTTGTTAATCATATTTGGGATTTGAAAGCTTGGTAGGTTGAGCATTGTTACTTTAGGAGTAAACATGGAGTAAAATGCATAATGTGAGCTTCGAAGAAAACACCTTTAGAATGTTGATGACCATATATAGATTGGTGTTGTGATTCGACGCTAGTTGGATATGAGTATAATTATGTTTGTTTTTTGTCGTTTGTAGAGATTTTATATTTGGGAGTTGTGAAATCACAATTATGGTGAAGCACTTTGTTTTATGAAATAGCTTAGAAGTAAAGTGACGTAAGTGGAATTGAGGAAATCCTTGGAAGTAATGTGGTTATGAGATTTTGTTTTCTAAGGATGTTTGATGAACCATTTAGGATGACGTTGTTATTCGTGACTTGAGTGTGTGGCGTTCCCATGTTGCCTAGATTCTCTTCCTCTTTGACCATAAGTTTTACCGTTCATGCCCCCTCTTACTCGTTTAATTGTGATTCTCCTTTGGGATTAAAGCTAGTGTCTTGTAAAACTCTACGTTCTTTAACCTCTCTGTTGACCTTATCATGGCATTCTACTCCTAAAAGTTCGACTTTGTTCCTTTTGTTTGTTAAGTTTGGATTCCATTATCATGCTTTGTAATTGGACGCCTAAGTTGTTTTCCATTTTATGCAATTTCTAACCAATTTGAGTTACCATATTGGGTTCATTGTTAAAATTTTGTGTTACTTTTTCAAAACTTGACTTATTTTTAAAGTTGGAAAATGAAAGTTCACTTTCAATTTGACATGTTTTTAAAAAATTTAAAATGGATTATCACTTTTAATTGGTTTTAATGTTTGATTCGATGTTAGGTCTCGTTATTGGAGACGTCTAATAACTTGTTCTACGCTTATCGGTGTATGATTTTGTCGTTGACCTTGTCTTTGGTTTGGAATTTTGGTGTTCTTGAATGCGCAACGAGAAGTCTTTCGTTCCTTTGACAAGAAACTTGTGCCTTTTGGAGAAAAAAAAAATTAACTTTTGAAACAATTCTAAATTTTAAGGTATCAAACCTTGTAAATATTTTGGTTGTCGACTTTGAAAACCCGACTTTATCTTTACAACTTTTCGTTTTCAAGTTTCGAAGGCGAAACTTTTTGAAGGTGGGGTGATTGTAACGCCCGCGGAATTCCCGCTTTGGAATTTATAACGTATTTAAGTATTTTATTTCATTATTTATATTTTGGGTTTTTTGTCTGGCACCACCTTTAATATAAGGCCTTTTGTCAAACACCACCTTTGAAAAAAATTATGGCATTTTGATACCTTTAAAAATAAATAAATTGTAAAACACAACCAAATAGTTGGAGTTTGACTAAATTAAAAAAAAAAAAAAAAAAAAAAAAAAAAAAAAAAAAAAACAGGTGTTGACTTCTTCTTATAAACATTCTCACATGTAATTACTTATCTTAAATAAAGCTTCGATTTTAAAAAAATTCCTTAACACTCTTAACCTTCCCTAACCTTTCCTCTTCCATATTCTTTCTTCATTCCTTCATCTCCTTCCTCTCTTTCTCTATTTAATCCTTTTTTGTAGCATTTATATGATGTCAAATATTGTATTAAACATTGTAGTATTTTGACAGACAAATGTGCTCAATGAAATGAAAGATTATGGTTACTTGTGCATGTGCTTTCAATGCATTTGCGTTCACCAATTTATGCTTACATAATTCATATGAATAATGGAAAAGGGAGCTATAGCTTAATCTTATAACAAATACTTGTGGTATTGAAATTGGATATATTAAACCTTGTCATTACATACCACTCTTAATACTTCTCCACCTACATTACAACCTTATAAGTGAGAAAAATAACAAGGATGAAAAACAACTTTAAAGAAGCAATTAAACCTCTTCTCATTTTCCTTAAGATGAACTATTTCTAAACCTAACTCTTTACATTTGTTCTCGTTCAATGCTTCATAATTTGAATCTTCATCTCTTCATAATTTGAATCTTCATCTTTTCACAATTTGAAGGAATTATAGGAAAGAGAAGAGAGTGAAGAAACCTCTGTGTGTGTATGTGTGTGTGTGTTCGGTTCCTTGAGACCGTTCTAATGATTTTCATCAAGTTTCCACAGGGTGAAGATGAGAACTTCCACGATTACATGTTTCGATGGAATGATTGGATACGTTCTCATAATTACGAAGGCAAACTCTCACGTATTATTGTGTGCCTTCACCTTATAAGAGGTATGAACAGACAAACCCAAGCCTATATTGACTCCATAGGTAAGGGAGATTATGGTGGTAAGAATGTTAAAGATGTCCTTTGTTTCTTTGACTGGCTTGGGGGGGGGAAGGGGGGGGGGGGGGGGGGGGGGGGGTTAATGGTGAGAATATATAAAGGAAAAGATGGAGGGAAATTAGGGAGGGAAATAATCACCCGTGTGAAAGTATCGACTTCCGGAGTTTTTAGGACAACTCGCAATTTTCGGTCATTTGGTTGTGTTTTACAATTTTTCTTTTTTTAAAGGTACAAAAGAGCCGGAAATTTTTTTTAAAGGTGGTGTTTCGCAAAAGCTTTTTTTATAAGGTGGTGTCGGACAAAAAACCCTTATATTTTAAAATATATTTATAATTTTAATAACCATCTTGGCCACTTAGGACGTAGAATTGGTTTTAAGTCGAGTTTTAGTTAAGACTGGCTCATGATTGAGTCGTTTGGGCCTATACTTGCTATTGGACCTCTTTACTTTCTTCCTCTACTCAAACCCTTGTTACATCTTCTTCTTCTTCAGTTCAAAAATCTGAAAATTCCTCTCAAAAGAGAACACCATTCAAGCCCTTCACCTTTGAAACCTAGATCCTTCATAACTCCCTCATTTCTTCACCAAACTTCACCATTTTCACGCCAAACTCTTCCTTTTCTCACCCTCCACCTTTATAAGTAAGAAAGATGCATCCTTTCAAAGTTTTTATAAAAATCCGTCTTTCTAGGGTTAGAGTAATTTGCTCCTTTCTTTGAAGTTGTTGTTGAGGAAGTAAACTTCTAATGGTGAGAATATATAAAGGAATATATGGAGGTAAATTAGGGAGGGAAAGAATCACCCGTGTGAAAGTATCGACTTCCGGAGTTTTTAGGACAATTCGCAGTTTTCGGTCATTTGGTTGTGTTTTACAATTTTTCTTTTTTTAAAGGTACAAAAGAGCCGGAAATTTTTTTTAAAGGTGGTGTTTCGCAAAAGCCTTTTTTATAAGGTGGTGTCAGACAAAAAACTCTTATATTTTAAAATATATTTATAATTTTAATAACCATCTTGGCCATTTAGGACGTAGAATTGGTTTTAAGTCGAGTTTTAGTTAAGACTGGCTCATGATTGAGTCGTTTGGGCCTATACTTGCTATTGGGCCTCTTTACTTTATTCCTCTACCCAAACCCTTGTTACATCTTCATCTTCTTCACTTCAAAAATCTGAAAATTTCTCTCAAAAGAGAACACCATTCAAGCCCTTCACCTTTGAAACCTAGATTCTTCATAACTCCCTCATTTCTTCACCAAACTTCACCATTTTCGCGCCAAACTCTTCATTTTCTCACCCTCCACCTTTCTAAGTAAGAAAGATGCATCCTTTCAAAGTTTTTACAAAAATTCGTCTTTCTAGGGTTAGAGTAATTTGCTCCTTTCTTTGAAGTTGTTGTTGAGGAAGCAAACTTCTAATGGTGAGAATATATAAAGGAATAGATGGAGGGAAATTAGGGAGGGAAAGAATCACATGTGTGAAAGTATCGACTTCCGGAGTTTTTAGGACAATTCGCAGTTTTCGGTCATTTGGTTATGTTTTACAATTTTTCTTTTTAAAGGTGGTGTTTCGTAAACGCCTTTTTATAAGGTGGTGTTAGACAAAAAACCCTTTTATTTTAAAATATATTTATAATTTTAATGACCATCTTGGCCATTTAGGACGTAGAATTGGTTTTACGTTGAGTTTTAGTTACGACCGACTCATGATTGAGTCGTCTGCAATGTTGCCAGGATCGGGATTCTACTTTAGATCGATGATGCCTCACATAATCGGATCGTAAAATCGTAAGATTCTACGATTCTTGCTAGTTTAGCTATGATTGATGGTGGGGATCTCAAAAATATTTAAATTAACATAATTAAAGTATTGATTATATAATAATAAAAGCCATATTAGTGTTCTTTAAATATAAATACAATTATTTATTAACAGTAAAAAATGAGGTCTCTAACAAATAAAATGTATCTCTCACACAGTCTACAATTTGTGCTTTTATTAGTCACGTAAAGACATAATACGCAAACTTAACTAAAAATAATTAAATAACTAGTTTTGTACAAATTTGTTGTATTCTTATAATTGAGTAACTAAGTACTCCCGCCGTCTCATAAATAGCTCAAAATTACAAAAGGAATAATTATAGTCTCGGACAACATACTAATATCAACACTAGTCATCAAAGCTTATTGTTGAAAAAATAGTGACAGGGACAATTGGAGTCTCGGACAACNATACTAATATCAACACTAGTCATCAAAGCTTATTGTTGAAAAAATAGTGACAGGGACAATTGGAGTCTCGGACAACATACTAATTCAACACTAGTAATCAAAGCTTATTTAGGGTTCATGGGTGATGAGTAATGATAGGATATTGTTGAAGGTTAAATTGAGAGTTAGACTTCATAAGTATTTGACAAAAGAAGTAGAATTAGGAAGTTGAGTTTACCAGTTTAGTTGGAGCTTATTTTTATATCTTTTTTTTATTTCATTTTTCTTATTAAACGGGTTAACATAATTAAGTGGCCACATAAGTCAATGAAATAAATGCAATTAAGAGTGTAATAGGCCTTAGAAAGTTATAAGAACATGTGGCCCATTGGCCCATTACATGAAAAGGCATTTATTATAGGCAAAATATAGATTCGTACGATTCTATTACGATTCTGCAATTCTGACTGATCCTGACCGATTCTACGACGATTCTATCCCCTAAGGGTCCTATGAGCGATTTGGATCGTTTACCTATTTTTTGATCATAGAATCGTACGATTCTACGATCCGGATCGCGATTTTAAAAACATCGGTCGTCTGGGCCTATACTTGCTATTGGGCCTCTTTACTCTCTTCCTCTACTCAAACCCTTGTTACATCTTCATCTTCTTCACTTCAAAAATCTGAAAATTCCTCTCAAAAGAGAATACCATGGAAACCCTTCACCTTTAAAACTTAGATCCTCCATAACTCCCTCATTTCTCCACCAAACTTCACCATTTTCGCGTCAAACTCTTCCTTTTCTCACCCTTCACCTTTTTAAGTAAGAAAGATGCATCTTTTCAAAAAAAATCTAAAAATCCGTCTTTCTAGGGTTAGAGTAATTTGCTCCTTTTTTGAAGTTGTTGTTGAGGAAGCAAATTTTGAAGCCTCGGACTTGATGAATTGAAGATTAGAAGTGCTAAAAGATAACGGTGAAAGGTTACTCGGTATTATATAATTATGTGCTTTGTTTGTTAGAGATTAGTGTTTTAATTGATAAAGTTGGTAACTTTTCATATTTATCTATGTTTCTTATTTGAATAATTGTTGTTGGATATTGTCTTAAGCATTTGGGTAAAATATGGAGCATGTTGTCACAATTGTTATTAGATTGGGTGAAGTTGTGATGTTGGATGATTTAATTGATTGAGTTTGGATCAAATCTTCTATTTTTAATCCATCTTTTATCCTTTGATTTCACCCTTAAGACTTGCATTAAGTTACTTGGGTAATATATGATGGAATTGGGATTTTAATGGTAAGGTAAAAATTGATTTGGGGATAAAGATGAAGCTTGTTGTGTCGTGCAAAACAACCTTTTGCGCAGGCTGCGCAACAGCGCAGACAGCGCCACAACCTGACCATTTTTCGTAGAATGGTCATAACTTCCTCGTTTCTTGTATATTTCGGGCTTATGACCTACTTTTAAAACCGTAAGAGGATAAGTTATCTCCTCCAATTGGTTTAACATCAATATCATGTAGAGCATTAGTTATGACTATTTGAAGTTGATCCATGTTGTAGTCGAGTTCTAAACTCGATGTTCGGAATTGGGGTTTGGGTTTTTTGTTGGGTATGCTTCTTAACCTTGATTCTAATACTTATGTGTGGTATTTTAGCAGTTTTTTAATGTTAGAACACCTTGAATAAGACTCATTTACATGTTTAAGGATGGTTTTTGGATGTTTCACTTGAATCACTCGATTCGGAGTCCGTATGAGTAAATGGCGCCGATTTACCGTTTCCAGTTCTATAAATGTGTGCCCTTTGTGTATGATGGTTGTTTGTGCTTATTATTTATATCATGACCCGTGTTTTTCCTTTGTGACTCGAGCTATGCTTATAAGTGGTTCGGGTTTTGGTTTGCTTACGTTTTGCCTCGTGTTTCGTGTTAATTCATTTGTTATCGTTTGTTAATACTATGTTTAAGTAACATTTAAATATGAAGTATAATGTTTATTCATGTTATAAAAGTATGAAATGATGTTATATACTTCATATTTGGGTTCTCATTGGTTTGTTTACGTTTTGCCTCGGGTTTCGTATTACTTAATTCATTTGTTATCGTTTGTACTATTTTAAACTCAAGTGACATGCAAATATGAAATATAATGTTTATTCATGTTATAAAAGTATGAAATGATATTATATACTTCACATTTGAGTTCTTACTCAATCATTATCAATTCTTTATCAATTGTCAAAGGTGAAATGCTTCTCTTGGATACTTACTTGTGTTGAGTCGTTTTCTTGTGAAAATGTCACTATGTCTTACCTTCTTACTTGACTTGCCTAAGCATCATTTATATGTTAAATATTGGTCTTGTTAGTTGACTTAAATGTGACATTCTACATAGTGTGATAACTCGACATTCATTTTTACCTTTTTCGGACCTTTGGTTACGGTATGTGTGCCATGTTTCACTCGACCATTGGTTACGGTATGTGTTCCATGTTTCCAGTTGACCTATTAAACCGCCCTCCTTTCGGATCTTTGGTTACGGACTGTGTGTCATGTTTTCGATTAAGTGTTACTCGACCTTTGGTTATGGTCTGTGTGCCATGTATCGAGTCTTGGATGCGAAATTTTTATCGCATGTTGAATCGGGAAACGTTCATCCCGAGAGTCTGGATCCAGGTTTAGACTAGGACCGTATTATGATCGTCGTCCTACCAGGAGGATGGAGTCTAGGTGGCTTTGTCTTGTTAGTCATGCTTTGTATGTGTCCTGCACTTCTTGAGTCGAGTATTCGTTTGGATGAATGGCTTAATTAACCCTTTTTATTACGTATGTATGATTAATGCTCTTTTATGCCCTCCCACGTCAAGATTAGTCATGCTAACATGTTTGCTTAATGTTCATTTTTGTTTTCTTATATCAAGCTATTTATGTTGACATGTACATTCATTGTTTATTCTTGCTTTTTTATACTAAGCTACTCGTATTGACATGTATGTTTATCGTTCATTCTAGTTATCTCATGTCAAGTTACCCATGCTAACATGTTTGCTTATAACTCATTCTCATTATACCTACCAAGTTATCCATGTTAATACGTATGATGTATGTTTCTCCTTATTTTTTCTTGTGATGTTAATTATATCTTGTATTCATTATGCTTTGCCTTAATTATGTTCTTATGTATGTCTATTTTGATATAATGTGGCTGGGAGAACCTTGAGTTACTTCCCACTGACTGTGACGTTCATGTTTACATGAATGACAGATGATAGTGTTGTTTGTTGGGGAAGATGACATGTGAGTTAGCGAGCGTTGTACTTACAACGATTGACCTTCCTCGTTGTAGTTCAGATGTGTAAATAGTTTCACTATTGTGCTTGTTTAGGGATTAAAATCCCGCACTTCTAGCTAAGTTGTATTTTGTATACAACCTTTATTAAACTCAACGTTTTGGTTTATATAGTGACTTCGCGGTTTTTAATATCAAAGTTTTTAAAATCTCGCTTTTTCAACTGCAAAGTTTAGATTTACCTTTTCGTAAGATCGTTGGGGTTCACAATGAACTTATGGCACCCTAGTACTTTTAATTATTTTCTTACATTTCTATTTACTTGCCTTATTATTTCATTTGTTTACATTTTCGTTATTGTAGTTTAGTTTACATCTCAAACCCAAATTGTGACACAAAGACATAGCTACTTGCATTAATAACCGTTTGATGAACCGTCCCTTAGGATCCGACCTCTACTTACTACTTTCTAGTTTGTTGAGTAAAAATATTGTTTGATAGCTTTGACGACGAGCCTCTATCATACAAACGATTTCTTGTCTGGTCTTGCATGTAGCTTCGGGGTATGATCCCTGGCCCATGACCCCTTCCCCCCCCCCCCCCGGTTTGGCGGTGTCTTCAGGTTTGTTTGGTTTTGTCGGTCTTTGGGATGGGTTAGCTCATCTTGTTGATGGCTTATGTTTGTTGTTCTTTGGGTCGATATGGTGTTCCCCTTTCCCTCGTCCCCTTCCCCCATCTATCGTGTCCATATTCCATCGGTGTTGTTGTAGTCTGGTGTTGCAATTTGGAGTGATATGGTGTTCCCCTCCCCATCACCCCCATCCCCCATCTATCGACTCCAGTTTGCTTGTTTTAAAGGTTATTGTTGGGGTCTTTGTCTCTGGTGTGGCTGCATGTAGGACTGTTGTTTTGTTGTTTGGTTTTCGTTTGGGTGTGCTTGGTGGTCACCATTGATGGTCACATCCTGTTGTGTTGGCGGGTTCTTTTTTGGTCTTCTTTTGTTGGTTTTGTGGTGATGCCATGGTTTTTGAATGGAGTGGATCAGTCTTGGTGTTGGTATCCTTTTGAGGTGTGATCAAGTTAGTCTAAGATGGGTTGGATGTGGTTTTGGTTTGAATGTCATCGGTGGTCTGATTCGCATCATTCATGCTACTGTTTTTTTTTTCCGTGTTTATATTAATAATAACCTCTTCTTGGTTAAGGGTGTCCTGTCCCTTAATCATTGGGGTGGCTCGTATTATCGTGTTTTTATTGCCAATAAGGGTAATGGTAGGTTTGCATCTGGCTTGTGTTGTGTCCATCTCGAATTGGCTTTTTGAGATGGTTCTGGTTAGGGGATTGTGCAGGTTGTTTTTTATGATTTATATGTCGCTAGCTATCTACTTACTCGCTTTTCGGGGCTATGAGTTTCTTCTTGTCCGCAGGGATTGCTTCCCAAAGTGTAGGAGTTTACTATCCTCTGGAAGGAGATCTTGGTGCATTCCGCCTTTACCTTCTACGTCCTAGTGGCGTAAGTGCACTTTGCACTTCCTTGATGGTTCAAGGATCTCGTTGGCCTCCTGATGTTGTAATCCACAGCCAAGGGGGTGAATCTCCGAGACACATTTTTGTGTTTTGTTGCAGGTATTTCTCCGAAGCTTTGTCAGTTAAGATGAGTAATGAGATGATCGATCATTTGGCTAGCTCTAATCGTCCTTTCAATAATGATGTGAATGTTGTGGATGTTGAAGTTGACTTATGTGTGCAGCCAGTCGTACGCCATCAACACACTATTGTTAGCTGATGTAGTTACCTTGTTGCTTTAGTTTATGATATTAATAAAATAAGTGCATTTGACCAAATGAGTCAAGCGGCATCTGTATAAAACCTTTTTTTACGATTGCCAAAAAAAAGGGCAAGAATCAAGCTAACGAAAGATAGAAATCAGAAACTCATTTTCCTCTTGTAGGTGGAAGAAATTTAACTAGTTGATAATCCATTTGCTTGAAGATTATAGAGGAATTCAGTCAGATTAATGCCCAAGTGAGAAGCTTTCCATAGTCTTGAAGCTACTGAACAATCTTTAAATAGAGAAACAACACCATGACAGATGACAGATGACAGATGACAGATGAAGACAGCAACTACTGGTCTTTTCCAAATGAGAAACAAGTGTACAACCACCACTCCCAAAACAGCTTCATATCACATGAATCATAGTTCTTCCGTAAAAGTTCAATTCTGCATACACTGTACACCTGACGCTAGTCACTATGAATAATTTTTCAATCAAAACGTAAAACCCTACATCATCTTAATAGTCAGAATATGAGTTACCAAGTACATAAAATCTGGCAACAAACAGCTAGAGAACAGCATCATATAGAAAATTATTCAAAATTGCATAACATAAAAGCAAAAAAGAAGATGCTGAACTGACATACTACCCAGAAATATTTGTATATGTCCCTTAATAATCAAGTTCCTCTAGCTACCCTGGGCACATTAGCATTAGCAGCTCCCTTGGCCTGGTCAATTTCTTTCATTGCCTCCTGTCCACTGACAAATAAACCAACTGAGCGGAACCAATGCATAAGTTTTCGATTATCCTTGACATAAATCCAAGCTTGAAGGAAAGGGAAGAGAGTCTCATTTATTCCTCGTTCCTGAATGTAGTTGTAGAAGGCATCTCTGGTCTTCTCATCAAGAGTCCTGCGAGACAGATAAATTGATAACGTTTTAAGAGAAGCGGATTTCTATCTCATTTTGAAAATTATGTAAATAAAATAAGCTACAACTGAGTTCAGAAATGATGCATCACATTGATTAAATTTAAACCATGTTGATCTACATCCATACCTTGAAGACAAAACGCCAAAATACATGGTCTACAAATTTCACAACCGTGATTTAGCTGATGCCTTCTTTGCACTGGAATTTTTAATACTGGGCTAATGAGTTGTTTTACCAAAAAAAAAATTCTATTAAACCCATTAGATACTAACGATGAATCTCACGTAATTCTTCTCATATACTTGACTATCGTGATTTTGATCTATGCCAGATAAATATAGAGCATGCATATGCAAGATACTGCTTTATCAAGTGACGTGAGACATTTATTGTTCTAAACTATCTTGGTAGGCAGCCGGAACGCTATAATGCATCCAGTCACTCATCTCACAAGTATCCATGGCTCCAATTCGATGCCGTATAATACTACTTCCTCCATTCAACTCCACTCTACCACTTTCATTTTTGTACAGTATTCACAAGTAATTATTCAATTTCAATTTTCTCTCAATACATGCGTGAAAATATATTCATGTCATATCTTGTTTGATTCGTCTTTACGAGAACATTAAAAATATCTAACTTTCATAATTTTTGCAAATACGTAGCTAACAATATTTAGCGCTTAAAATACGCGTTGACAAGTGTGAAAAAGTAAAGTGGTAGAGTAGAGTTGAATGGAGGAAGTACAATTGAGGACAAGATTATCAACAAAGTACATAGTTCTACTGAATACCATGATTCAAGACTGACAAAGCGTGATTCTCCTGGTCTTTTTAGTATGAATTTCTATAAATTTTTGTTCCTTACTGCAGCCCATCATGTATTACCATAATTCTATATCACTTGATAATAGTTTCTACAGAGTATAAGAGTAGCAGCTCGAGTGCACAACATCACAACTTTACCCTCCAAAGTCCAGATTCGTAGTTCTCCAGACTGACTCATCCTCTAAAGTGATAAACCCCTAACCTAACGGACAAACACTCATGTATAAACTAAAGCATTACACATGATGAGCGATCTCAGGTTATAGAAACTATATTAACTAACTGTCCAAGACAAATCAGATTCACTACTGCCACCAGTTCAACTAACTTTCATCCGAGGTTCTCCAACCAACCAAAACCTTGTACAAAGACGAATATAAAAGTCATTCTATAAGAACCTACTTGGTGGTATAATATCACACTTAACTAAAAATTTACCCCTACAAAGATCTTGCTCACAAGAAAAATCAAAATTCCAAGAAGTAACAGCTGACCAACACATCTATCCATGATACCAAAATCACTTTATCCCTTAATTAGAAGAGGCGTGAAGCGCACTGAGGCGCTAAGAGGCGACGAGGCGCAAAAAGCAAGGCAAAGGCGCGTGCCTTTTGGACGCAAGGTGTCCTATTTTTAGTAACAAATTTGTATTTTCCAAATAAAATTTTGGGCAACAATACCTTTTTTTAGGAATTTTCATGTTGGCTAACATGTAAAGGTGTAAGAGTTAGGAATAATGGGTAAAAGAAAAGACATAATTAAAGACCTAGATGAGAAAAATATGGAAAGTGCATACTAGAAAGTCCTGTTAAGTGAGACTCGTCGAAAAAGCACACCTAAATGCACCGAGGCGTTTCGGCTGGCGCCTCACTCGAGGAGTGCTTTTTTGAACTAAGCTTTATCCACAAATCATTTACGTTTTCATACTCTATCAACATAAATTTTCTCTTGAGCCAACAGAACACATGATTTCATACAATGAATTTTGGCAGAACAAAATATACAACACGGTAAATCTGTTGAGAGATGTTGTTTCCCAAAAGGCCACTGTATTAGTCATAAGAGTCAACGAACACCAAATCAAAAACAAACGACAAAAACAATAACATTCACCCGATGCCTAAAGAAAACCAAGTAGATGAATAGGTAAGGGAGCGTCAAAGTCGAAGGTACGCAAATTTACCCCTATGTTTTCCTTCACAAAGAGGTTGTCTATAAATAACATTCAGTGAAAATTGCAACAAGAATTACATTGAATGCCTGTAATTGCTATATTCTATCATAATCAAAACAAAAAAAATAATGAGAATCTAGCTCCACTAGTACTAATAAACAAACAAACAATCTAAATAAATTGTGTCAACAAAAGGTTATCACAACTAAGCTCACTTGAGGCGAAAGAGAGCACTAGATTAACTCTGTAGATAAAATTACCTACTAGGCTGCTTCAATAAACATGACCAAATGAATAAATATCATAAACATGAGAACCAAACAAAACAAGAATAGAAAAGAGATAGAGCAACTAACTCGAAAAGGGGCTCAGTATACATATTGGGAGACAAAACGATAGCCTCCCTGGATTTGGATTTAGGGCGAAGAGAAACAGAGTGAATACTAAGAACATCCGGGTACAAGCCACAAAGGAAAGTCAAAGACTTGTCTTTCGCAGGCTTGGAAACATCAATATGAACATACAATTGATTAATCTGATCATCATCATCATCAGCGACATTGTCATCATCCACATCTTCCTCGACAATGTTGGCTAATCGCATAACTGTAATGTTAATCTCCTCATTGTTGTAATGACGTTGAAGGACTGGTCCATTCGAGTCGAGTGCGCCCTTTACAATTAAGAATTCTGATGGTGGAGCAATTTTCTGCCAAATATTCAAACATTACAAATACTCAATTACCACAGTCCCGTGTATGAAAGGGACACAAAATCATGTTATTTAATCACCCAATTTTTACAATAATTGTGAACAAGTACTAGGGTTTAGGGTTTTAGAGGGTTTAAAGGAAAAAAGAAAGAGAGAAATAATACCGGAGGAGGAGACATGTTGGAGGCTTTAAGGTAGTGGTCTTTGAGAGAGCGGAGTACCATGGTGTTGACGGCGGATGATTTGGTGGCGTCTGTGTATCTTTCCGATAACTTCCGGCATTGTTGGTATAAAGTGCCGCCGCAATTTCTGCTGCTGCTTATAGCTCTCCTCAACATTTTTACTCAACTCCCTCTGTTCCCTATTATTTCTACTGCTTCTCATACGATCCACCGTTACCTTTTATACGTTTTTGTGCCTCTGAAAATCACAGATACGTTTAAAATTTATTATATACGTTCATGCATAAACGTGACCTCCTGATATTATTTTTAAACTCTTTTTATGTACACAACTCATTAAAATTGAAGGATATATTGGAAAAGAAAAGATATTGGCAGAAGCAGATTTAGAAAGCAGAATTGACTAGCAGAATAATTTATGAGGTTTGACTATCAATTTATTTAGCATAATTGTTTTAGAGGTGTTTGGTAATTGACAGTTTTAGATTAACAGATTGTTTAGATCCTATATAAAATGACAAATAAAGACATGAACAAATTATTTATTAAATATATAAAAGGAAGGTTAATATTTTTTAAGGGGGTAAAGAAGACATTTTTTGTTCTTTCTAATCCGCTAACCTAATATGCTGATAGGAGCAGCATATTGCAAAATAGCATATTAGACCTCAATATGCTATTTCAATATGTCATAAACCAAACGCTCTCATTAGCATATTCGTAAGTCAAACATGTTAAACTTCTCCAATATGCTGAAATTTGGCCAATATGTCATTTACCAAACAGAGCCAACATTTATTTATAAATAACAAAAAAATAAGTGATAAGTGATATTTATATACGTTTTTACCCCCTCTATTAGTTTTGTTTTACATGATAATTTGCACTTGCTTAAGTGTTTTTAGAGCTAATATTGCATTTCTAGTACAAGTATGTGTT
>VHZZ01003643.1:10533-43101 GCA_009801015.1 Silene noctiflora
AAAATCCACTTAGTGTTATTCTTACAAAATCTTTCTGACTAATAGGATTCCATTTATTAATACAAAATTTATTATCTTAAAAATTAAGAAATATAAATATGTAATTTGTTAATTTTTTTTAAATCAATTTCTAAATATTTCTTCCAAATCAACCTCAAAAATATCAACCTCAAAATATCAAGCATCTAAAACTTTTTTACGTAACTTCCATGTAAGCCAAATCTCATAAAAATACAAAAAATGAATTTTCATCTACTATGAGAATTCGTCTCAATACAAAACCTTATAATAGTAGATTTATTAATTGTATAAATGTTTAATGTCAACATCTTAATTACATTTTTTTCTAACACAACCCTTTACAAATACCGTACTGTAGTACGAGATTTATACTAGTTAATAAGTAAGTGGATCGGGTTTGGATATTGTAAAACCCAGTCCTATCCGACCCATTGGATGGCAATGCGGAATATAGCAATTTTGCTACCTAATTGCAAACCCTATACTATACTGCCTTTTCATTCACATCGATATTCACAGACAATTACTCAATCAAACTGATTCTTTCTCAAACTCCATTGATTCATTCTCTCAAATCCCTCTCCCTAAACCTTCAATCTTTGTCACCAACTGAAGAAGCAAGATTTTCGTTGGTATGTTTTTTTTTTTTTTTTTTCATTTTTATGTTCCATTGTTTTCAAATCCCTCCCCCTAAACCTTCAACCTTCAATCTTTGTCACCAACCCTATACTATACTTCCATTGATTTCTGGATTTTCTGCATTTTTGTTAACATTTTAGTGTATTTTTGGAGATTGGATTATATTATTCTTGGTTATTTCTGCTWAATTGATGAGTCGGTTTAATCAAATTATTTTAATAGTCACACGATTCTAATTTATTAAATTTTACAGACGGTATACAAACATTGTAAATTTGTAATCATGTGTTAATTATTATTTTGGCAATTCTCTAAATTAAATTCCGAGTAATTCTGATAATATGTAAATATCAAGTATAATTGTTTTATAATTACAATTTTTTCGTAATTTGAATTGTTTTTATTGTAATTGCATTAATAATTCAAGCTGATTTGATGTTGTATTGTAATTGAACAATTTTGAGTGATAAACATTGAAGTGAACTGATTAAATTGATAGTATGAACGTGCTCCCTGAAATCTAGCAAGTGCAAAAGACCTTTGAATTGTTGATTTGAATTGTTGACTTTCAACCACCGAGCGACAGCTCAGCTCTATGGTGTATCTTTAATAAATAAGATGCTGTTTTGAGGTGTAATGTAGGGAGCTTTTGGATGTGATATGGAAGCTGAAATCTTGTTTGTCATGGTCGGTTTTTCTGTGTTCGGAATTTCAAAGGATAATCAATTGAACCCTTTTATTACAGTGAGCGGTTAAGGATCAGAAAGGTCACCATGGGGAGGGTCAAGCCTAACCTTTTGATTACTGGAACACCGGGGTCTGGTAAAATAACTACAGCCACAGCTTTGGCCAAGGCAACTCAGTTTCGCCACGTTAATATGAGTGATTTGGTCAGGGAGAAGAGCCTTCATGATGGTTGGGATGATCAATTTGATTGCCATGTCATTAATGAGGATCTGGTATGCGAAATTTGTACTTTGCTGCTGATTACTGCTTATTCTGTATTTTTGTAATGTTTTACACTGCTATATGTATGTGAATGAGGAGGGTAGTCATTTAATTGTCTGATTGGTTAAGCACTACAGAAAAGGGTTGTTTTGTGCCATCAGCGCTCTGTAAATTCCGCTGTGTTATTGGGTGGGATGTGGAAGTATGGCCTGGAAAAGGTTTGAATACTTAGTGGTTGTTTGGGTTACTGCTTCTAGCTAAGTAGTGTCACTTTTGACAACATTCATTAATTTCTTCGTGTTTGTTTGGGTTACTAGGTTATATCTCAACTTCTTGTGATTACAAATGCAATTGAAAGTTAGCCTGGGTATGCCACCGTACGTTAGCTAGTAGTGGTGCTTTTGACATTACTTCGTGTTGGTTTGAGTTACTACTTATAAAGGTTATTGCTTCTTGTGATAAATGCAATTGAAAGTTAGCCTGGGTATGCCACTATACGCTAGCTAGTAGTGTTGCTTTTGACAACTTATTTGGTGTCCGTTTGGGTAACTAATTACAAACAAAGGGTTACTATCTCTAATTTCTTGTTGTAGGGATCAAACACAATTGAAAGTTAACCTGCTTATGGCCAAACAATTTGGCTTACAATTAAGTTCTGTATTGGTATGATCAACATCATGTGTACAAGATTTCCCCTCAAATCTGCCTTTATTAGACGTACATCATGCAGAAATTTATAAAGCTATCCTGCATGCTTAGGAGATATATTGCAATGGCAAACGAAAACCGCATCATGAGGTGGATATTGTAATTCGTAATGTGAGGCTTACTGGATAACTTAGTGCCATATACGGAGTAATTGGAGAAACTCATAGTGGCTGCTAGAATCAGAATTTTCCGGCCTACAAAACGAGTACTCCTAATAGTACTTCGTATTTTAAAGTGGGTCAATTGAATGGTCAGAGGGTGTTATGGATCATGAGCTGAAAGGGTGTTGAGTTTAGCGGCCATGTGAATTTTTTGGGTTTATAATTATATTTGTGGAGGTTTTAAACTCGGCTGATATGTGAGTTTAAACATGGTGAGGGAGATACTTCATAGTTGAACAGCCGGTAGTAATTAGACAAGATCTAAATAGGCTGTGAATTTGTGATGACTTCATATCATACTCCATAGCATATATTATTTGCTTCGTGTTGGCTACAAGGTATCTTGGTGGACTTCAGTAACTAACTAGCTAAGTATAAGCAGTACATATTCAAGAAAGTTGTGGGATTAATAACCATGTTGTCCACTAAATGTATTCCAAATTTTTCGAGGTTTTGCCTTAACTATATAGTCCTTGTACATGTACTTTTAGTGGGAAGAGTATGGGATATGAGGGGGCTAATTTGTAGCTGACAGCTAGTTCTGAACCTTTGGTTAAGGACTTGATTGTATATGTCGTTGCCTTTTTTTTAATATAAAAGGACATAAATCGATAAGGCCCGCTAAAGATAACGTTACTGTAGGAAGGTAGTTTAATGTGTGCTTTCATATTGCATGCAACTTTCTGCTGTTCCTTGTCCGGATGTCCCTTCTGCTGCTTCCCCTGGAGTTCAATAAAGCGGGACATTAGGACGAAGTTAGAACTTAGAAAGATTAGAAGAGAAGGGGCATTACTACTGCTTTTATACTTCAACTTAGGCACTTAGCTATATAAACACATGAATTGTTTTATTTTATTCATTTGTCTCTTGTGTGGTGCTCCATATACCGCCAATCTACTCGGTAAAGACTTATTAGTTAGTAGTTGTTGGGTTCATGGTATCAAATTTGGGCTGACACAATGAAACCATGTTTATGGTAAATGTACTAGTTCCTACTTCACAGACCAACCCTTGGTCTACATCTACGACCTCGACGTCGATTATGAGAGAATACTAAAACTGATTTCAAATTTTCAACCACCAAGGCTGGCCTCTTCGAAGCTTTGATATTTGTATTGCTTGCTATTGTATTGATCATTATCTCTCGTTCAGATTGATGATCAGCCGTTGGCAATGATGTGTGCAAGTGTTTTGCACTATAACTCTGCTTTTGGTTATGATTAACGACTTAACGTCTGTTGTTGCATTTTCCCCTCTGAGCCGTTGGCAGGTTATTGATGAGCTTGAAGATCTGATGGAAGGGGGTGGTGTCATTGTGGATTATCATGGTTGTGATTTCTTCCCAGAGCGGTGGTTTGATCGTATTGTGGTGCTGCAAACTGAGAATTCTATATTGTATGATCGCCTTAGTAAAAGGTAAGCTCTTTACAAGCTCAAATGCTACTTTTGTCGCCCTTATTTCATTGTTCACAAAACATAGATAAGTTGGTCTCACACGTGAAATCCCAACGATCCTGTAAGGAATACTCAAGACATTTGGGTTGGTCTAACACATGTGAGACTGTCGAATACGAGACTCATTTTTCATCGTTATTGCATGTATAGTTGAGAAGCACCTAATATGATTATCCTACCTCAGAGGCTATACAGGGTCAAAACTGTCGAACAATATTGAATGTGAAATATTTCAAGTGTTGCTTGAGGAGGCTAAAGAAAGCTACCCAGAAGACATAGTGATAGCAATGAAGAGTAACTCCGTCGACGACATAACGAGTAACGTAGCCGAATTGACAGACTGGATTTCAAGCTGGGGTAGCAATCCGAGTCAAAATGAGAACATGTGTGATTAAGTTACTCTCCTTCACACTCGAAACCTGTTGTGTATCACTTCAGTTTTTAAACCCTAGTTTTACTCTTCCTAGTTAGCGAAAGCTTACAAGTTAGTTAGGAGTAAGATGTGAGGAAGACGACAACGAAAACTAAAATGTAATTTCTGTTTTTGATTTACATTACAAGTTTTCATGTAGTTATCAGCAAGGCATAACATCGAAATTGTTACTCCGTCAAGTTCACCTTATAGCTTAAATTGTTACTTGGAAATTATACGGAGTAATTTTTTTTGGGTCGAAGGACTTGCAGTCGAAATTTTGTTTCTGAAAGTGAGTGATTTAGTTCAAAGGGAGTTATTTTAAGTTTGAAAATTTGTGGTAGGATAACAACTTGACCTAAAAACCAACATACCAGAATCAAAATATCAAATATAGGATGCTTTCACATTGAGGTGAGGAAATCAACTTTTAGGAACACCTAAACTTTAATTTCACAATATAATTGTTTAATTTGTTAGGAATCAGCATCTCTATTTTTTTTTCTTTCTTTCTTTTTTGCTTTTTTTTTTAACAAGATAAGGAAACTAGATTGATCCTCTGGGATATGACCAACCTTTCCAAACCACCACCTCGAAAGAGTTGAACATGAATGTCCAATAGAAGACATGAAGTCAGCAACCTTTTTGGTTTCACGAAATTTTCCAAAGAATCTGTCAAGTATTACAGATTGAGTTAATAACACATAAATTATCACCCTCACGATTAACTTTGAGATTCCCAAGTATTTAGCTGCTAAAATGTCATCTTTTAAAGCGAGAACTTCCGCAACAAGAATACTATTGGATCCACATTTTTTTGCTGAATCAGTATCTCTATTGATTTTTCTCATTTCGTTCTCTCTACCACTTCATTAATACCGTAACTGAGATTTAATCTTCGACAATTTTAGTTTTTCAAAAAAGCTTAACTGCACACATTGTTTAACATCTAAGTAATTTATTTTTTTTCCTTCCAAAAAAATCTAATCTACTTTTTATATATACGTCCAGTTTTATATACAGGATACATTCTCATATTTATATACTAATTTAGAACTTAATGACTTTATGGGTTAAACTAGGCGATAAGTCGACAAATGTCGACATTGTGGCCTTATATGAGGTACACTTACTGGGAAAAATGCCAAGACGATGTCTAGCCATGGAGACATGAGAGACACTTGTTAACATGTTCCGTAACAACTTTCCTTAATAAAACGTTTAACTCACTACGAATAGAAAAATTAAGGTTATTTTTTCTTAGCTTGATACAAGAGGATTTGAACCTACAATAAGTGACTACAATATACTATCATTTATAGTATTTTTTGTCTCGATCACTAAATTAAGTCTTCTTTAATTTTGAAAGTATGTACAATAATAGCATTTGAAAAACCTCTACTAGTGTTAAGCAAGATGACCCCTACGTCCCATAATTAATCCGGACCATTGAGAAGTAATAGACCTCTATTTTTTTTTGAGAAATGGAGAGGATCCTTACTCCTATATTTAGGACCAAAAATAACTATTTTTCCTTTAAAACGAGGCACTCTCTTATATTTTGTTATTTATATCTTCTCCAAAAGATAAAATGGAGAGAAGCTCGCTAGAAATTCTAGGGGAAGAGCAAGAGAAGCCAAGTCACCATTTATATTAGACGTATAGAGTGAAAATGTGATTTTGTTGCTCTTATATGAGATGAAGAGCTTATATATGAATTTTGTTATTGCCGAGGCAAGATAGTTTATTTTTGTTTTCAAGTATAAATAGAGTGCAAATAACTGATTTTTGTACTTTTCTAAAACTTCTTTGGTATATGAAAAATCAGTTAAATTTTGGTGACATTCCTTCTTATACCTACCTGTTCCTCCAAGTTTGGTTGGAGCTTTTGAAATGCATTGGAATTTATTCAATTCATTTCAATGTTTGGTTGAAGCATTTTGGAATGGAGTTAGATACTGATGGATTCTAACTCCATTCGAATCTCATACCTACATGTTCCTCTAAGTTTCCAACTCCATTCCACCTAGCACATTATTATTCTTATTTCCGGATTGAACCAAACAACTTTAAACATGTATGGGTTCTAAACTTCTAACTCCATACCTCCTTGGAGTTAGAATCCATTTCATTCCATTCTTAATGTTTGAACCAAACGTCCCTTTAAATCAATGAGATAATCTATCAGCACAAAGAAATAGTGTAATTTTATTTATATGCTAGTGTTTTTAATTTAAATTTTTATTTAGGTATCACATTTTCTTTTCTCTGTAATATAGTATTTATAATGATAAAAAAAGTGTTATGTAATAAAAAATATGCTATGACTTCTAATTGTGACTTTATAATCACATATTTTATAACTTGACACAAATATTACATTGTTAATTCTCGAATATTTAATTATTTAAACAATTTAAAGAGACAAAAATGACAAAAATAATTAAGTTAAAAAGTACTCAACTAAATATTATTCTCATTACTCTTATTATTATATATTTTTTTTGTTATAAATTATTAGTTAAAATAAAACTACTTCGTGGGTTGAGCTAATTCATAATAAATCTAATCCCAGTTAGTAACCATAGATAACTTAATAATTATGCAGTAATTTTACCTTTTGTTATCCATTACTAGTAATTTGTATTTCTATATTAAACAGGTCACTCGGGCCGGATTTGTCAATCAATTCGAATCAGGTTATTTTCGGGTTGTAAGAATTCAGGTCAGATCGGCTATAGTCTGATCATTTTGGGTTCGAGTTATTTCCGAGTTTATTATTATCAAGTTATTTAAGGATAACTGTTAGTTTACAATAATAAATATTTGAGTCGGATTAAATTCCTTCCGATCAGTTCGGATTTCGGGTTATGCTCGAGTCCTCCGTTCGAATATTGAGTCGGGTAATTCGAACCTACATATATATGACTTAGAAAGTCATGCTTGATGCTCCTTGTGCTAGTGATATTTTGAAATTTTTTTTTGACATCTATAACCAAAAACAAAACAAAACAAAAAACACTCGAATTATTTATTTAATATCAATAAACCAAAATAAAATAATGCTCAATTAATTTCCTTGGACATTTAGAAGAAACTAGGGGTAGAAAATAGGAAAATAAAACATAACAATAAAAGAAAAAAATAAAAATAAAAGAAAAAACGCGGCTGCTTTACACCAAAAACCATAGTTCTGTTGTTCATCAGCTAATCAAATTATACAAATTCCGACTTTGATACAAGATCGTAGTTTTACGATCCCAAACATATTAATTAATAAGTTTTCAAATTACCCATCAAATTCCCTGCACAAAAATCCCACCTTTCTTCTTTAATTACTTCAATTAATTAATTTAATTAATTTTTACAATTCGGGTTTTGATCTTGATCCAATTGGTTAAATAATTGGTGGGTTTTAATTGGATTTTCGTGTTCTGAAATGGTTAGGAAACAGTTTTGGAGTTTGTTGTTGAAATTGTGAGTTGTAATTAAATTTGTGGAATAATCAGAAACGTTTCGAAACGTTTCTGAAGTTTTTTTTTTGGGTTTTTGAAGATGATTTCTATGGGAAGTAGAGAAGGAAGAAATAGGATGGAGCAAGGATTTAGTAGTTATAGTAATAGAAGAGATATTGTTATGGATGATGATGTTGATGTTGAACTTGAAGAAGGTGAAGCTTGTTCTTACCAGGATGATGATCCTGCCATTGACCCTGATGTTGCCCTTTCTTACATTGTATGCCCTCTTTAATTTTAATTTACTCGAACGCGAACTCGATTCAATTTGTTATTGTTGTGTGCTACTCATATGTTTTGAGCTGATGTTTTGCAATCTGATTGCTTTAGCTCATTGATGGTGGTGTTTTAGATCAATAATTATATAATAGTCTGAAATTTTGTGCCTTTTGAGCTTCTGTATGCATTTTGCCATTGTGGTTTCGCGAAAACTGTCTATTAAGGAGTTTCAATATTGTTTAGCTAGAGTTGGTAAGTTGGGGTTTTTGATATGGTTGATTAAGCTTCTGTTATCAGTGGTTGACCTTGTGTGTTACTGAGATGTATAGGATGATGACTGCTTAGTTGAGAGTTAGTGGTGTAGGCTATTGAAGTGAGTCCAATTGATAACTTTGTGGACAATGTCAGGAAATTGTTGGGGAGTACGCTTTAGGATTATTATATGTCGTTGGAGAAGGCTTGGGTGCTTGCAAGATATTTGATGGGAATTGTGTTAAGATTGGGTAGAATTATGAGTTTCGGGTTCATTATTGATCGAGTTTGATATTTTCTAGTTTATACTCGGTGTTTTGAAACATTAGGAGGTTTGTGTGCATCTTGTAAAAACCCACTAAGAGATAAGTCGGAGAACTTTAGTGGCAATGATTAAGGATCTCTCAGAAGCTGATAGGCAGCTAGTAGCCAGCAACAGTTTGTTCCTGTAACCTGCTAGAGCAGCGTAGAAATCAGTGGATGGAAGTTACTTGATCTCAATGGTGGACCTAAGGGCACATCATCAGGGGAAACCTTACAGGTGTTTGAATAATTAGAAATCACGAGCTAATTATTCATACGAAACTTGATAACTCACTGGGTTAGGGGGACTGTACTTGAACATGTTTGGCTGGGCTGCATGGGTTCAAGACTTGGTAGGCGCAGTTGTAGTTAACTGTTGTTTGATACTTTATCTAAGACTTATCTAGATTGTTTGGTACTACATCTAACATTTTAGTACTTTCGTGATCGTCTCCAAACTCCAATTTACTTGGTCTAATTGACCTTCTACGGCTTCTAGTACTTGTACTTCTTTTCATTATGAAGTGGCAGTCGTTTAATAAAATTGTTGACGTAATTTTCCTTTTGGGTTATTTGGTGACAAAGGTAAGACTGCATTCATGTGACCTCCGACCCCGCTATTTGCGAGAGTCCTTAAGGCTATGGAGTAATGTTGTTATTGTTGTTGTTGGTTGTGGTAGTGGTGTCGTCGTTGTACATTGCCTAGATGTCGAAGCCTTTGTAGTTTTGGGGTAGCTTGAAGGTTGAAGCTCTTGAGACTCGATCAATGTTATGGTACTTTGAGAGTTCACTTCAAATATGTGTCACATGCGAAGACACTCTTGACTTTTGGACACACTTTATTTAAGGGAACAACATCACGAAATTGGCTTGCTGACACTTCAACATTGTCTCACGTCTGACATAAGGAACCAAGTTGAAGTAACATAAGATTAATGTTTAGTATCTTTATAATGCTTTTTCCAGTATTTTAGAAGGTTGTTTTTCACCTTGAGCACTGCATATCTGCATCTCCATTTTCGTAATGGTTTATTTGTTATTTCTGTGTAATATGACATATCAAAAACTGTTCAGCTAATTGGTATTAAACTATTATTGATGACCTAATTTAAGCATTGTTTCTAGGGCGAGAAACTGCAAAATGTTCTTGGACATTTTCAGAAAGATTTTGAAGGCCTGGTGTCAGCTGAGAGTTTGGGTAATTCCACATGTTGTATACTCACCTTAATTTGAAAGACTGTTTGGTGTTTGTCATCATTGTGTGATGATTTGTGATCTCTGGTATACTACAGGGCCAAAAAATGGAGAGTATGGTACATTTTTGCCCGCTTATCGCCGATCTCCGATTGGTTCTCATCCTAAAAGTCCGCCAAGAGTTCAAAACCGTCATACTAGCCAACCTTCAAGTACTTTGCCTGCAGAGGTACTTTTGTTATAACTTCTTTATATGTCACCTATATTTACAGCATCTTTTCCTGCACAAAGTGTACCGCTTACGTAACTTATATGGAGGTAAAAAAAATTATAATATCTGTTCAGACTTCTTATTTATCAAAGCAACATTTATTTCAGGGTCGTAATCATAATTCTTCAGCGACAGCTAATGTCTCTCATTTTACAAAACGTGGACCGGCTTCTGCACATCCCGCTTCATCCACTGCTTCTGACCCCATCCCTCAAAATGAGCGATGCGTACAGATTCCAAAGTCACAAGCTATTCAAGAGGAGGTTGTTCCCAAATCTGAGAATCGTGATCAAAGAACACTGAAAGTTCGAATTAAAGTTGGGTCAGAAAACTTGTCAGTGAAGAAAAATACTGCAATCTACAGTGGTCTTGGACTTGATGGCTCTCCTTCACCATCGTTTGATGACAGCCTGAAGGAAAGTCAAGGGCTATCTCGTAGACAAGCGTGTGATTCTGTTGAATCTCCCACTCAGATTCTCCATGTATGTTTGTTCATTCTTTGTTTCCTTCATCTTTCACTATCTTCAAGTGCTTTGTCCTTATTATATTTCATCTCTTTTATGTATTGGGGTAGATGATGACATCCTTCCCATTGTTCGGAGGTTGTGTTTTGTCTCCGCTGATGGACAACCTACTTAAGTTAAGTGAAAAGCCAAAACATCTGCTGGATATTCCTGCAAGACCTTCCTCAAAGGTCAATCAACGTCCATTATATCGTGTCAAAGATAACCAAACGGTATTAGGGGAGAACACCATGAGTTTTGTAGATAAAGAAGGCCTAAGTCTGCAAAATAAGGGAGTGAACAACGACAAACAAGTTGGTTTTGACTTTCCTTTAAGGGATTCTGACGTCGATGTTGTGTCTTGTGAGGAGCTTATTTCTAATGCTTTGAAACTTCCTCTTTTATCTGATTCATACGGTAACAAGGAGGATGTTTGCTCTGACGGAGCAAAAAGCTCCGCTAAGAGGCCAAATGGGGTGGTTAAAGAAGGAAAAGTAATGGATCCCAATGAAACAGTGACTGACTTGAAATGTTCAATTGAATTTAAAGATCTTGGGAAGCCAATTGGAGTGGCTCAATTGAAAGAAATGTCGTCATCTCGAGGTAGGAAAAAGTCAAAAAAAGATCGAGTTCGTGATTCTGCTGCAGCTGCGAAGGTGGTGGTTGAAAGTGCTAAAGATGGGCCCCAGGAACTGACTGGTAGGAAGAATTCCGATACCAAGTCTCCTGCACGTAAAATTGAACCGGAAAATTTTTCTCTGGAAAAGGATATGAAGAAAATGAAAGATAAATATTCAGATTTCTTTGGGAATTTGAGTGATAATGAAGGTGAAACAATTAACTCCCCAGATGGGGTTTCTAAAGAGAGGTTGAAGACGTCTGAGCTAGTGGAGAAAGCTACATTAACATATGAGAACATTTCAAGGGAGAAATCAAGATCCGTTCAGGCTCCTGTGGATATAACTCCTGAAGCGAAAAACTCCAGCAAATCACGTAGAGAAATTGGGGCGTCCCATAATGCTTCTGTGCCAGAGAACAGAAGACCCACATCTGACCAAGCTTTTATTGGACCTGATTCAGATGTATGGGTTGAATGTGACGAATGTAAAAAGTGGCGGCTTCTTCCACCTGGCTCCAAAGAAGATGAGCTTCCTGATACGTGGCTCTGCAGCTTGCAAACCTGGCTGTAAGTTCAGTTTCTATATATTATGTTTGCTTCCTCATTTTGACACGCACTTGCAACTCTCACAAAAAGCAAGTTTGGACATTTCAATTACATCCATGACTTGCACAATGTAGCTTGTGCCATGATATTAAAATGCAGTTTGGGCCACTGTAAGGCTATGAATTATTGGTATTGGGATGTCGTGGATATATTGTAATATACTAACATCTAGTAGCATATATGGCTGTAATTTCAAAAGTGTTAATCTTCGGTTGTAAATTCGAGCTGTTTGTCCATGTTTATAGCCTATTTTCTCTCTCATTACATTCTTTTCATAAAGACATACACCATTTGCAAATATAAATGTTTCCTAGTATTTGTTCCCTTCGTAAGGGACAGTATAGATTACGTCACAGCCATATTGATATAGCAACAACAATATTTTGAATATTTGTTGATAGGGCCAAAATATGATTTCATTTTTGTATAGGGTGTTACACAACAAAAAAAATCATAATATGTAAGTGACTTCCTGTGCTGTAGCTAAAGCATTTTTGTACCACTGCCTAGCTCACAGCCTCAGAGTTCTATTGCTTCTCTCTTTCACGCCAAATTCTTATAAATTTTAAACATGTTTTAGGCCTAATATGAATCACTGCGGCATTAGTGAGGAAGAATGCATTAAAGTTGTTAGAGCACGTTACAACCCGCTTCCAGAGATCTCAACCAGACTGGATGTTCATCTTGATAAATTGGCAGCCGGCACAACTGCATTAGATGCATCACAACCTATTGTTTCTAATGATGGGAAACTGAAGAAAACATCCAAATCAACTTTCCGGGATAATTCAAATGGGCCTTCTAGCTCGTCAAAGAAGAAACAACAGTCAACTAAAGTCAAAAGTTCAGCAAAATCAAAGGACAACCAATTGATGAATGCACAAAAAACCAGGTCCAATGATATGTCTCTGGAGACAAATAAGCGCAAAACATCTAATCAGCTGCATCCTGATTGTCATTCTGATGGAGGTATAGTCATTTCAGCATTTTTTTACCAATTTTTTGTTCATACTGCAGTTTTATTGTCAATGATTTGTTTTGCATGGCGCCGAAATAGGTAATTTTAAGAGCCCAAATATCAAAGGCAGAAGGGGATTTGAGCAAGAGTTTTCTAAAGCGTCTAAGAGAAGCAAGACACAGGTTTCGCTAAGTGGTGATAGTAACAGGGTGACTTCTCTTGTTCAAGGGAACGGGGTATTGGATGCCAGCTTTGGGAATACAGTAGTGGCTGAGGCAGTTGGAAAGGATCAGACGAGAAACTTAGAATTTCTTTCCTTTGGAAATGCAAAGAATGAGACAGGTGGTAAAAGTTCGAAACAAGAACTTAATGCTTTCCCAGACGATGGCAATACTGTTCTCAAGAAAAGAAAAGGGGATAGTTTTAAGGATCCTCCGAACGCGACACCATCATCTGGAAAAAGGATGGATGATGATGAACATTTGAGAAGTAAACGACACAAGGCGTCCAAGTCCGAAGGGAAGGAAGCTAGTACAAGTAAAAGAAATAGTAAAACAGACAGGAAGAATAGAAGTACTTCACAACAGATAACTGATAACAATGAGTCTCTACAAAAGGATTCCTCAAGTGCCCATGTGGCTGCCACATCAAGTTCTTCCAAAGTATCTCTCAAAGTGAAGTACAAGTTCCAGGAAATGAAAGGTTCACCGGTTGAATCAGTTTCTTCGTCTCCCTTGAGAGTTTCCATCTCCGATAAGCTTGCATCAGGAGGTAAAGGAATAGCGGGGAAAGAGTCAATTGAGCCTGGAGTTGATCATAAGTCTCTGATCGACGCGCAAGACAAAAGTGGTGAAGGTGTAACACATCAAAATAGGGATAAAAATCAGACTTGTCAATTTAATATGGAAAAGAATGAGATAAAGATGTCTGAATCTTATGTCGAAATGCCGGACAATATGGAAGTTTATGAAGAGAGAAAACACGACAGTAAAAACAGAGTTCGCGACAACTTTGAAAGCAATGTCGATAAATGTGCAGAGGTTACTACTCGAGCCCAAGAACTCACTGCTCCGGAGCGCAAAGGGCAACAGGGTAACGATGAGAAAATACCTCCAAAAAATTTTGACGCGGAAGAGCCAAAGCCCAAGGCCATTAAATCAGTGTCTATAAAAGAGAAATCTCAGTGTTTGCCACCTTCTGATGGAAAGAAGAATGAGACCTCAAATATTGTACCATCATCGCAGGGTAATAACACGACAGCATTGTGTACTGATGTTCATCCGAAAGAACCTCATCCTGGTCTGTCTAAGAATCCAGTGTCCAATGGGCACAGAGTTAAGAATAAAGAGGTCCCTAGTCCACATAAAAGAGAGTCATCAAGTCAGGCGGCAAGCAGTGCAATAAAAGAAGCCAAGAGTCTCAAACACTTGGCTGATCGACTAAAGGTTGTAGTAATAACCTCATTTTTTCCCCCACCCCTTGAAAAGCAATAAGCGCCTCTTATATTAATTTTTGTGCCTTTTGTTGTCTGATGCAACAGAATGCTGATCCAAGGGAGAGTACAGGATTGTATTTCGACGCTGCACTTAAATTTCTTCATGGAGCCTCCTTGCTAGAATCTGGAAAGAACGAGAGTGCTAAACAAGGGGATATTGTTCAAGCAATGCAAATATATAGTGATACCGCAAAGCTTTGTCGGTAAGTATGCAACTCAAGGACACATTTTATTGATAACCTTTATTGCTTGTAAACAAAAAATGTACGATGCAATGCATAATTACAGTTGATTATGTATAGTCTCCTCTTTTGTTTGTGTAATGTCTTCCTTTTATTAACTGAACGGAGGTTCTGACATCACTGAAATTTAATATGGGCTAGTTCAAATGTCATTGATGGTCTTCTTGCAGTGCTGATTTCTTGGGTTCAGTTGAGCTTCAAGCATGTTATACCCATTGGTGTAGTCAAATTTCATACAGAGATTTAGGACTTTGTTTCAGTAAATCACTGTCAATTCCTACTAGGTTTTGCTTAAACATTCACATGATGTTATTTGTGGTTCACTATCTTATCACCAATTCTTCGTTTGCAAAAATAACGACTTCATTATGGCAATGTCAATGTTGTTCATTTTTTTTGTTGTGAAATTTCAATCTATGAAAGTAGATTATCTTTCCATTTGTTCCAAAATGTTCATGATCCCTTCCTGAGCCAAACAATATTTTTTTCAATCTCACGCTCAATTGTTTCAATGCAATCCTCGACGCAGTTTTCATTATTGGTCATCCAGAAATAGGTTATCTGTTTTATTACACACAAGGGTATGATGATACATTTGCCCACCTACTCTGCCATTTGCAAAAGCCCTTGAAGCACTTGGTTAATGCTGTTGCTATTGTGGTTGTTCTTGAATTGTGTCAAGGTTTTTGTCTTTGTTTGTAGTACTTTCACTAATTCCACCAACTCTCTTCCAAACAAAATACACCAGGTTTTGTGCCTATGAGTATGAAAAGTCTAAAGACATGGCTACAGCTGCACTGGCATACAAATGTATGGAGGTTGCATATTTGAGGGTTGTATATTCATCACACAACATCGCAAGCAGAGATCGGTCTGAATTGCAAACTGTTCTGCAGATGGTTCCTCCAGGTAAATAAATTTGCTGGCATATGCCAATTTTGTTGCGTACCTTATTCTTGATAACCTGCGTATCGTTACAGGCAGTGATTTCACTTATGTCTAGTTAGTAAATGATGATCATCTGACATCATTTAGGTCACTGAAGTATTTAATATCGTTAAATATAGCAAATTACCCCCATAAGTTTGATACTATGTGCAATCAAGCCCCTTAACTTATAAATGTAGCAAATTAACCCCATAAGTTTCTCTTAATTTGCAATTAACCACATATCTTATTTTTAAGAATAAAATTTGCTAATTAAATATTTTACTATTGTTGAAAATCAAAATTATTGATTAGATTTTAATCCTAAAATTCTTGATTATTAAAACACATATTCAAATATTTTTTTTATTTATTTTGGCGAAAGATGTTCCTATTATATTGTTAATGATTTACAATGAAAAGTTACATGACTAAATTTTTGTTTATAATAAAATTGGTTCGCATTTTCGTTGAATATGTAAATATTATATTTAATTATTTAAAAAATATATTTATAATATTTTTTTTTTTATAATAGAAAACAATAGGTTTTAGTTTTAAAAATGGTAAAAAAACTTGATTTGTGCTTAATTACACATTTTTGAAAAGTTATGGGGCTAATTGTTACAAGTGAAACTTAAGGGGCTGATTTGCACATAGTTCATTAGTTATGGGGGTAATTTGCTACATCCCGATTTAATATCTATTACAACCATTGAGGTATGGGGTTTTCTTGATGGGCGAGCTTTTTGGGGACATTCTTTATTAATGATCTTCTTATCTTTATTGTTTTAGTTCCTGGAGGCCACTTATCATTTATGTATAAATAAATTCTTGGGTCATTTGGAAACAGTCTCTTTGTGCTGCTAACACAGGGTAAGACTGCATACATCCGTGATCCGCCACCCCCACCCCACCCCACAATTTGTAGGAGCCATTTAGGCATTGGGGTAGTGTTGTTCTTGTTGTTGGTGGTGCTGTATACATAAATTCTTCCAGACAGCTGGACAGTGGTATTGAGATACCAATTTCTCTTTGCAGTAAAACCCTCAATATTTTTAGAATTTAGATTCATGTCGTGGCACGCATTTTTTCATATGCGATAACTATATGTAGATCCATAAATATATGGATGACAAGAATTTGGGGACGTTACACAGTGTATCCTACAGTGATATATTATTCCAGTTGAAGACCTCCTTGACTCAGCTTGGTGGGACTGTTACGACAGTGAATTGGTTAATCTGTTATTGTATGTGCCAATCAGTTCAAGTTATATTTAGTAAATTTGGTTGTAGGTGATGAGTATTGGTTCATTAGTGGTATTTCAGGTTGAATAAATGGATATTTAAAGATAGTAGAGTAGTAGACAAATGTTGGAAAGATTGTAGAATTAATAGGCGGCCTGCTGGATGACATGTTGATCAATTTTCCCTGCAGTTTTAACCAAATTTTCTTATCCTCTACTTACTTGTATTCCATCGTAATAGGTCTAACTGGGTCGCTGATGGGAATATGTATCTCCAATCTTTTTGCTAAAAATATACTTAGGCCATTTTAAGTATTGCTGTCAATACGATCATTGTTTTCTTACCATCTGGTTTAGTCTGATTCGAGCCCCTAGACCCACAAACGGTAGCAAGGCTCTCCCTCCTAACGCTACTGCATTCTCGCGTTCGGAACTCGAGACCTTTAGTTATGCTAGATTTACTCTAACCAATTGATCTAAGTGCTCAGGGTTCAAGATAACTTTTTAGCAATGTGACAATCGCTTACACTGGGTCTTTTCAATATGTAGGAGAATCGCCTTCTTCTTCTGCCTCTGACATTGATAACTTGAACAATACTTCAACCGGCGACAAGGCGGCCCAAGCTAGGAGTGTTGATTCTCCTCAACTTGTTGGAAACCTTGTCATTGCTGCTAGGAATCGTCCAAACTTTTCAAGACTTCTCAGCTTTGTGAGTAATCTTTTACCTATCTGAAGTTGTAGGATCTCCTTTAGTTGAATAATTTGACAGTGGTTAAGTGGTTTTTGCTGTGAACTAGCGTTGACATATTCATTTCTTAAATGCACAATTGGAGTATGTTGTGTAAACTGTTGTTACATTGATTTGACATAATATTTTATTCCTCAAGTGGTTTCTGGTATATGTTTTCTGACATTGCATATTTGTTGGCACCATAGTTGTTGTCTCGAACACTGGTGATGACATGAAGCCAAATGGCTGTTTGATTATGGCTTGGAAAATGATATGGTTACTTTTGATAACTATGCTTTAATTGTGCATTATAGTGGAATAAAGGAAAGTGACTGACTAAATTCGTTGTGTTCTTTTGATTGACTGTGAAGAACCCCTTTTTTGTATTGTTGACATTGTGGCAAGGCTACGTACATCTGACCAAACGCATCCCCTCCTGTGTTTTGAGGGAACTCTTGATGTATTGCTATAATTTATTCTCACAGTATTTGGGAACATATAATAACCCTGCAGGTTAAGAGTAAACATTCTCCTCTCGACCCCTCCCCCCTCCCCCAATCCCCTATTTAATATGATTAATTAGCAAAACTGAAAAAGTATGAACTATGAAGGGTTCTAAAGATGGAATGATCTCATATCTTATGTTTGGCAGGCTCAAGATGTAAATTCTGCAATGGAAGCTTCAAGAAAATCACATATTGCTTTTGGAGCTGCTAGTGCTAGTATGGGTCACAAAGATACCGTGGATGGTATCACTTCCATCAAGAGAGCTCTAGACTTCAACTTCCATGACGTTGAGGGACTCTTGCGCTTAGTACGGCTTGCTAAGGAAGCAACGAGCCGTTTAAATAGCTAAGGCGTTTTAATACTCTCGTTACTCTGGGTGAATCCCCCTTGTTTCGAAGCAACTCCAAGGAAGATGAAAGAAGCTCGGATATATTCAGCTCTTCAGTATTCTCATGCCTAGCGAGCAGAGCAGAACTCGGAAACTTTGATTGGCTTCAGTTGGTGCTTCCTATGGAAAAGACTCACTGCATGCAGTGAAGACTGCTGTCAGCCAAGCAATTAGTCGTCATTCCTTGTCCCTCGAAAATTTGTGAATTACTATTTGTTTATAACTTTTAAAGGTTGGAAGGAATTTCAACCTTTATGTTGGTTTAACATCTTGAAGAGGGAAGAGATTCCCAGGTCATTATAATTTGTGTTATTTCGACCCTTCACTTTAGCTGCGTGGCGTGGCGTGTCGTGTCGTGTTGTGTTGTGCTGTGATTGTCGACACGACACTCCTTCTCGACACGAGCTTCAAGCCTGCATTTTTGTCCAATATCATGATTTGTTCACAAAATACCGGTTTCTAACATGCACCCGTGTGTTACCAAGTCACAATACATAGTTTCTTCTTTTTCTTTTTCTCTCTTTTTTTCGTAATATTGCATATCAGCAAAGAGCAGGGACTTTAGTAATAATTTATGCAATCATTGGAACCACCTAGAGGCCCTTTCTTAACTCTCTCTCTTTCTCTCGCTCTTTTAGCAGTTCAAGGTAAGTATTTACTCGTAATTTTTCTCATCCAGTAATGAAAATGTTTTTCATTCTATTCATGACTACTAATGTTAGTTGTGTTTTGGCATTGCTTACCCGGTCTTTTCGCAAAAGGAGGTAGGAGATTGAGCACTTGCACAAAGTCATCGAGGTGAGCTATTGCATTAAAGAAATTCAATACTTGCAATTGTTAGTTCGTTAAATAGTTGAATAGTAATCCTAGTGTCCTTTGAGACATTTTATAGGGTGTTAGGAAGTCAGGTGGTCCATCGACCATCCTTGGTATTCAATACTTGCAATTTTTTTTTTTTTTTTTTTTTTTTTTTAAAACTCGCAGGTCGGGAACATTTTCCCTACACAAGGCACCAGGAATACATATCAGCTTTTTCGTAATACAAATCGGAGGGTTTTTTTTTTTATATTTTTTGATCAAGTTCATTCATTGTTGGGAACTTGGTGATCAGCACTCAGCAGTAGCAGGTAAGATGACTCGTTGCTGAGCCTTAATTTGTTTATTTGGTCTGCACCATCCTGTAAGCTCGGTTTCTAGCAGAAAAGGAACCAATGGTAAAGCTTCCCGAGATTTTGAGGGAAAGGGAGGGGGACATTTGCGTCTTTTAATCTATTAAGAAAAAAAGAGTAAACTCTTTATCTTAACCAACTTGTGGAATCGATACTTCTAGTAATCTAGTTGTTATAATCAAGAATTTAACCCAATCCCGGCTGTAAAATTTAGCGGTTACTCACATAACAATAGAAGGTGTGACGTTTTCAAATGTTTTTGTGGGTATGGCAGCGCTTTTCGTCTGTCACCTTTGCAGTAGTGTAATTTTTTCTGATTGTCCTAGTTCGAATGATGTCTCTAATGCTGTTTATGTTACTGAGCTTGTAATTTGGACACGAGGGTACTTCATCTTTGGCAGTTAGTCTGTATATATGTGTGAATGGTTGAAAGTCAGGTGTGTATGCTGACAACACGAGCGATATTGTATATATACAAGGGATTGCAGAGTTTCTCTGAGTTATTCTTCTGCTTTCTATGTTAGCTCTTCCTTTCTATGAATCTATGATGGTTAACATTTTGTTTGCTGCTTATATACTGCTCAAAATGAGAAACTGGTTCTTCCTGTGTTTTTGCATCGGTATTATGTGTCTAAACTACTTTCATAGGATAGTAGTTGTCATGCTACAATATGAGCAGGAGCTGTAAACGAGCTGCGTCGTGCTAGGTAGTTCATTGTTCAAGTTCAGCTATTAGTTGTGATTTTTATTAGTTTTTGCTTGTGTTTTCAGTAACTTTAATGGGTTGCTTTTGTGTGGAAGTTATTTTATGGTTAATATTCGTTTCACTCACCAACAGCTCTGAGATGACGAGCTCTTGATCCAGAGATTGAGAGAACAGTAGCTTGGCTTAGCAGATGGGCTGTATAGAACCCATTGTGAAGCCGCTCATCAAGTATAATCAAAGGTTACTCAACCTAACACCAACATCGATCTTATAGTTAAAGAGATATACATACTGTTAAATCTCGTCATGGCTCGGAGCACAAAAACTATGTCAATGCTCTGATGTGTGATTTTCACAATATTTTTCCCCATCTTTCCCTAGGTCAAAGTTGATGTATAATGCGCCCTCTAGAGCTATTTTGTCTCACATTTTGCTCGTGTTTGTGGGTTGGTATCTTTTTGGAATTGTTGTGGAATTCAAGCAATTTTTGGGTCAATTCTCACATTTTGCTCATGTTTGAGGTAAAGACTTGGGACTTTAGAAAAGCACAGGCGTGCTCAGGTTATGTTTGGATCCATTTTAGAATCATAGATTGAAATTAGGCTGATATTTGTGATATCCGACTCACATCTCTGCCCACCATACCGAAACACAAATATATTTGTTATTAGGAATTTGAACGTCGGAGTTGCTCCCCAGGTCGCATATGTCTTGGTGCGGGACGAAACCCCAAAGGAAGATTTTCCCTATTTTCGAAAAAATTGTATTTCTTTTACTTATTAGTATAAATACTTATTTTAGGTCTTACCAACTTTATCCTACTTGATTATTCCTTTGATCTCAAGAGTTTCGATGGTTGTTTTTGCGTTAGAACATTACTTAATTACAAACTTCAATCTTTTAATACTTTTGCAACTAAATTTGGGGATTTCCCTCAAGGTTAATTTAAGCATTGTTTTAGGGTCGGGTCAACTTTTGCCAACTATACTTGAAGCTTTAGAGACGTGAATTCAGGTCCGGGTATGTTATTATCAAGTTATTTATGGTTAATGGTTAATGTGCAACAACAAACATTTGGGTTAGTCGCATTGGGTCGAGTGAATTCGGGTTATTGGTCAAACTTGGGTCCTTAGTTTGGGTGTCAGGTTGATTTATTCAGGTTGGTCATTTGGAGCGGACCAATTTTGTCAAATTTGTTATTTCACATGCAGACCACTAGGATGTACAAAGTTATGGCTATTTAAAGTATATTTTCATAAAAAATGGACACTTAAGCGCAAGGGTAAAAAAAATTACTTGGTCCATTCGTGTAAAACACATGAATTGGTCAAATCGATTCATGTGGTTTACACGAATGGGCTTAGGTCAAGTCTTGTAAATCACATGAATCAGCCTTGGCCCAATTGTGTGATTTACACAACCTAGCCTAGGCCCATTCATGTAAACCACATGAATCGACGTTCGCTAGTTCGTGTGTTGTACATGAATGGACCACTAAAATAATTTATTTTCTTATTTACATTTTACCATTGTGTTCGTCTCGTCGAGATAATTTGAAATAAAATCATCGAAAATGAACACCCGAGCGCACAAGTTATGGCAGTTTAAAGGATTTCCGTTATTAATCGTCATTTTTTTGGGTAAAAATTTAAGTAATTGTTATTAATTAACGTTTTTGATATTAGTTATCGTTAAATAATTTATAGAAAAATTAACGTTGAGACGATAATGTTGTTCGTTAAAATGATAATGTTGTTCGATATTTCAACCGTTTTGAAATTGATGTCCTTCACTATTGTACGAATTACAAAAATAATCGTAAAATGGGTCACCCTCACTCATTTTCGATTTACAGATAAAAATAAAATTTAGAAAGATGTTTTAGAGAGAAGAGCAAACTTAGAAAAAAAATGAATTTTAGCGATATAAGTAAAAGTAGGGGCGATCGTTAGCAATGCCCTGTGTGTTTCCAAATTTATTTTCTTAATTCTTGTCCACCTTCTGACCATGAAGTTAGGGGTTCAATTTTCATTGAGTTAAAATATAACCATGTTGGTAGGCGATCTGTAAGCACCACTTTAAGTCCTTAAAGAGGCCAGTGGTTTGTCTTGTACTAGATAAGACATACCCTTAAACCTAAAAAAATTCTTGTGCAGAAAGAAAAGAAAAGGGAATAAATGATAGATTGGGAGGGAGTATTATATACTTATAATAAAAACATTTCAAAACCCATTTTTTTTCGAGTATTCAATGAGAGTCTCTTACCTCACGTGTAATAGTGTACATTTATTGTGACAAGTTGTAGTTCGATTACCCTGAGACGTAAAATGAATATATTGTAATTTTGTTTACGAGAAGTATATATAGATTCTCTACGACTAGTTATGTTTTATGAGTTGTGTAACTTTGAACACACCTCAATACTTTATAGACCACCCAAATCCCACCGTCCCCAGCCTCTCCCTTGTCTCCCTACACATCCGCCACCACATGAACATTTGCCTCATCCCTTATCACCCTTTTCCATAATCGAGTAGCCCTAATTTTCATAACCCTACATTAACTACTATTCCGTAATTTGATATAACTGATTCATTATTAATCTAGTTAACATCACTACTTGATTAATATGAAAACCTAGATTCATTGTTGGATAATTTAATTCGGATTCGATTAATTTTGAGAATAAGAGAGAATTGTTATTTTAAAAGGGGGGCAAGAAAAGGAAAAGCAACGAGAAAGAATACTTCAAAAAGTAATTAAGTTCGTAAATACGTTTAATCGTCTTACACAAAAAGTAATCGTCTTTTATTTGGATTTCATTACCAACTACTCCCCACTAATAGAAGCGAAACAAGTAGCCTTCGTATTGTTCGTTTAGATTTAGGTTCGTTCAACAACCAAGCAGCAAGAAACTGCCCTAAATCCGTCGAAAATAACTAAGAACCCTAATTTCTACCTTCAAAAACATGAGATTGATTCAATTCAATTAACTTAATCTCAATCAAAATTAATCCTCCTATCAATTCAATCAAACTCGATTCTCCATAACTCTACAATTAATCATGGAGTTGGTGCTAAAGGACTACCCCTCGGAGGTCCAAATTGGGGCTTCAATGGCGTCCTTGCAAAACGCCATGGAATTGCAGAAGCAACTCTTCCATAAGCAGATCGATCACCTTCGAAACGTCGTCGTTACTCAGTGTAAACTCACAGGCGTTAATCCTCTCTCTCAAGAAATGGTATACTTCCTACATTCTTCTTCATTTTTGATTAAATTCATTATTTACTTTTGATTTCTTTTATTATGTAATTAAATTGATTACTTGCATTGTTGAATTGCAGGCAGCTGGTGCTCTATCCATTAAAATTGGTGAGACTTTTTTTCATTTTTGTTTAATGCTATGTTGATTGGAATTTTGATTAAGTTGTCGTAATTCGTTGTTGCATAAGCTTGTCTTTCGACCGATTTTAGCACATTAGGGGAAGAAGTGTTATAATTCCATTGTTTTTCGGACAGCCGGATGCTACATTGCTACCAATAGTTGTTGGTTTTTATAGCTGTCGCTAATGATAGCAGGTTTTGTGTTAATCATTTGGTGTTTATGATTATGGAACTCTCTAGGTTTAGGATTTAGCTCTTGTTAATAGTTGCAAAGTGTGCGAAAAGTTTAAGCTTTATCAGCAGCGCTCACATGAAACGTCTGCTTTGTGATAGGGAAAAGGCCGAGAGATCTATTAAACCCAAAGGCTGTGAAATACATGCAAGCAGTTTTTTCTATCAAAGATTCTATTAGCAAAAAGGAGTCTCGGGAGATTGGTGCTCTATTTGGTTTAACTGTCACACAGGTATTTTTTTCTTTGAGTTTTAAGTGTTTATGATTAAGAATGGTACTTTGAATTAACCAGTGATGTATTTCATCCTACAATCACAGGTTAGGGAGTACTTTGCCAGTCAGCGAACTAGGGTTCGGAAAATCATCCGTTTATCTAGGGAGAAAGCTATTAGAGCAAGCACTAACAAGGAACTGCAAGATAGCGTATCTGCTGATGCTGACCCTTTGTTGGATAGTGTATCTGCTGATGCTGGCCCTATGTTGCTTACAGAGCCTGTACCGTTGATGTCTATTGGCCCTCCCACTAATGAGGAAGTGCCTTCTTGTTCGAACCAGGATGAAGCCCTTCCAGGATTAGACGAATTTGACAAACATTTTGTTGAAAATATTTTCAGTTTAATGATTAAGGAAGAAAGTTTCTCTGGTCAGGTGAAACTGATGGAGTGGATTTTGCGGGTAGAAAACCCTTCAGTTTTGTCATGGTGATTGCCAATCAATCTAACTATATTCTATTTTGGTTTCAAAATGTGAGCTTCCTGTTTTCTCATCTTACTCAATTCTTCCTTATGTATGGTTGTAGGTTTTTGTCTAAAGACGGTGTTATGATTCTAGATGACTGGCTAAGCCAGGCTGCCAATGAAGAACAAACGAGTGTTCTTTCTGTCATTCTAAAGGTATACATAAATGCTGTTGATGAACTTGTTTATTTGGCGCTTAGAGTGTAGACTGATGTGCCATATTGTCATGGTTATCATGTAGGTTCTTTGTCATTTGCCGTTGAATAAAGCTCTTCCTGTCCACATGTCAGTGATACTGCAAGGTGTCAACAGATTACGGTTTTACAGGGTACCAGGTGTGGCTCTCTGCCTTTAGCGTTTTCCCTGCGTGCCCAGACAACTCCTTGTTCACATTGGACCTGAAATATTTGTATTTTTGCAATATGTTCTTGCTAATAAATTGTTGCATAGGTGGCATTGTCATTAAGTTCCGGGACAAACATGTCGTTTTTTGTTATTGGTATTCTTTGACAACATCAGCCTCCAGAAAATGTTGATCTTCAGATAACCATAGCCTATAAATGAGAACAATTTATAATGCCTGATGTTATAGTGAATTGTAGCATAGGTAGCAAAATAGAGGTGGAGCGACTTGGAGAGGAGGGAAATTGGATCCCTTCATATTCTTCACTCCCTACGACAACACAATACTCTTTCCCTCTAACAAAGGAATGATTTGGAGGCAATACTCACTCCCTCCTCTTTTCTTCCCCCCCTTTCCCCCAAATTTGTATCCCAACACGCCCTAATTCTTCAACGTATGGTTAAGGTTGCCTTCTGAGGCACTGTGCAATATAGCTGTGTATGTTTTTTTAATTCGTAATACGAAGATAGGTCTGTTGGTTATCAAATGTGTATTTAATGCTCAGGGATTCCCCAAAGTTGTAGTTTGTAGTCTATTGGCTCTTGACACTTCTTTATCCTATCTTTAACTTTGTATGCCCAATAATGTTGTGTACTATTGGTCTTTGATAATCAACCGGTTCTTTTGAATGTTTGTTTTTTCTTAGTTTTTGCCTTTGTTTTATACAAGTCACATTAATCTGATTTGAAGATCAGACATATCGAACAGGGCAAGGGTTCTATTGTCAAAGTGGAGCAAAATGTTTGCTAAAAGCCAAGCCTTGAAAAAACCTAATGGCACAACTACTACTGCATCTCACCAAGAAATAAATCTGAGCCAAAGGTAAGCTCTTAATGCAGAAATATTTATCGGCTGTTTCAGTTTATCTAAGTATCTGCTGTTTCAATTGTTCTAATCTGCTACCATATATAAATTTTGTTCAGGCTTGATGAACTTATGGGCGACGGTTCTTGGCAGTCTTCTCTTGATAAACCTGTAAGTGTACGCTAGACCGAAAATTTTTAGTTGAGATCTAGAGGTTTTCATTCTTTGCTTATGTTTTTTTTCCCTGCATTTCTTGCTTCACAGGATGCTGCTTTAGTTCCTTACGCATGTCCAGATGATATCAGGTTATTGATCGTAGAAGTTAATATTCCACCTGACTGCTGACTTTTCACATAATTAGTTTACTGACTTGTGGAATTTCCAGGAAACTCGAATCTCAGGAAGGCATTAAGCTTCTCACAGCATCGTCTGATGATTCAAATAGGAAGCACATTTTAGGCACATCTTCAGCTTGTATCCTTGGAATTTCACTGTTGTTGGGTACTTGGGTTTTCTTTCAGGATCACGTTAAATTAGTTAGAAATTAAGCCTTTTTTATATCTGTCTGAGAATCCTTTCGGGTTTTTTGTCGTCAACGTAATACGAGTCTCCCTGTGGGATTCAATTGAGTTCCCTCTGTGGGTTTTCTTTCAGGCTCACATTAAATTAGTTAGGGATTAAGGCTTGGTTATCTGCCTGAGAATCCTTTCAGGGTTTTTGTCATCAATGTAATACAATTCTCCCTGTGGGATTGATCATATGAGTGCTCGCCTTTTATCTTTTCTAATGTCTTTTAATTTGGGTCAGTAAAGGGAGTTCAATCATATACTCCTTAATTTGATAGCATTTCACTTGTATGATATCCAATCCTTTTGATGATCCCGTTGGCCCTTCCTTAGCTATTCATAGATAACAAAGAGCGGAGAAAGGTTCTTCTTGTTGAACAACCAGGCCAGAAAACCGCTAGCAAGAGCCCGCAAATAAAAGCAGTGCCTGTCGGTCAAACACGGCCCATCACTGCAGACGAGATCCAAAAGGCAAAAATGCGTGCTCATCTTATGCAGAGCAACAAAACAAAAACTGAAGGACCTAAAAGACATTTACTAACGAATGATTTCCTTTCAGCATCAGAAGCTTATCTTCGACCTAAGCTTGAAGCACAGAAGAAAGCATGGTTGCATCCCCCAAAGAGTATTAAACAAGAGGAACCTCCCTCAAACCAGAAACCCAATGTTGAACAGCAGGAATCTCCCTCTAACCATAAACCCTATGTTGAACAGAAGGAACCTCCCTCTAACCAGAAACCCTATGTTGAACAGAAGGAACCTCCCTCTAACAAGAAACCGTATGTTGAACCAAAGGAATCATTTCTGGATAAGTGTCGGAGGATTCAAATCCCTTGGTGGACACCACCAGGTACATTTATTTCAAATATTTGCTGGATCCTTACTGCATTTCAAATTATCTATTCTTGAAGTGTTCTGAGTACCAAACACTGAACTAACATAATCTAACACTACGTTTTATTCTGGAAGTTATCTCACATTGATCACTGGAGAAACCTGCAAATGTTAAACAAGCACTTGTTTTGTTTTTCCTTTATAAAATCTAATGTAGATCAGGGAATCTACTATCCTTTCACGAATTTATGGTGCTCAACATTTTGACAGTAAATATTTTGTTGTATAGTTGCTGGCTGTTATGCTTATTGTGGAAAAAACTAGTACAATCTTATGTAATTTCTTGTGATAGCACTTCAAACAGTCAATTGCATTTCCTAATTTGCAATTCTAGTGAGTCTTGTTGATTTTAGCTCAATGGTCGATTTAATGGTGGATTATGCTCTTATCACTCGGTATGATGATAAATGCAAAGTTTACGTTGGGTACTACACACTTCATTTCGACCAAATTTATTTGAATTGCCGCAATTGTTGGTTTGGTAACAGTTAACAGTGTATCACAAGTAATTGTAGTACTCCGTAATTCCTTAGAATTTGAACTCCAATTAGTCACAGGAAGCATCCTACCTGTTTTACCCATCATATATAAACCAACTCTACCAGTAGGTTGCTCTATTAAAATTTGTGTCAAAAGTAATTGTAGTAATTCAAAGTGATGTAATCCAAATTTTGCAATTCTAAAGAATTGAAGGAATACCGATTAGCGCGTGATGAAAGAATTAGTACATGCATCAATAAAGTTGTCTGGTGTAGAAACAAATCAATCTTCAAATTAGTGTATAGGAACGGATCAATTAGTACCTTTGATTTTACTTAACACCAATATTTTCGGCTGCTGATTGACGGAAAGAAAATGAAAGAGAAAACAAACACAAGCATTAGACATGACTGAATGATGTTGCAGGTGACCGACTGGTACCATATTACAGTTTCTTAGTTTCTTGCTGATGCCTCCAAATTAAGTAGTCGATGAGATGATATTATTGCCAATTTCCTGCAGGAATTTCCATGGCTGAATCAGCTGTCGTTGCTCTTTGATTGTACTTTTTTTTTTGTCATAAGCGTAATTCTGATACTTACGGACTGCAAACTTAACTAATGAGTACCACTACTTTACCAAACATATGATTGTGTTAGGTAATAGATTATCCTAATCGTTGTACAGTGTTAATTATCTACTGAATGTTGGGTTGCTGTTATGTGTTGTTTGGGCTGCATCAAAAATATTGATGATAGAGAAGAAAAATTGATCTGCTTTCATCCGGAAATGATCAAATCGAGTAATTTTTTCTGGCAATAAGAGCATAAATGGACTGAATGGACCTCAAATCACCTACTAGCTAGGTGACAATCACCAGATCTCTTCATATGATTGTGCGTGATGTTCAAATTTATGATCTTTCCTTTTCAGTAATCTGGGATTTTAGAACTGGTTCAGTTTGCATCTCAGAACAGCTATAAATTTGAAATTTTAATCTTTTATTTTCTGTTGGATAACGGGTTGAAGTTTGATGGATAAAATCCAGATCTTGGTACTATCCCACAATCACCTTTGCAAAATTCTCAGTTTGGGAATATCTGGTGTTTAACTATACCGATTGTGCAGGGTTGAGGTTGTCTGAATTTATATGAAGTAATAACTGAAGCGACAAAAAATCCCAAGAACACAAACGAGGATAACGATGATAGGAAACAATATAATTATGAATGAATTTGAACTCATTCAGTGGTTCCTGGATGTTCGGATATTAATCGGGTCCCGGGAATATTACTTAGTTTGTGGTTTATATTGTTGGTTTGTTTCCTTTTCAGCAGTTTTCCCTTCTATGTTTATCTTCGTATGTTGATTTTGCTTCATCATCAACAAAGATGAAAGATTTAGTGCCAAAATATTTTTTAGCTTCATATAGTCGCGATTATGTTAATTCTGTATATCATCATTGTAACGAACATCTGTTCTGTTGTTTAATGCAGACGTTCAACTACATTCAGATTGGGGAGTTGGTACTGGAGAAAACAGCAAGGAAATTGAAATCCAGAACAATCGAACTCGACGGGAGAAAGAAACCTTTTACTGTACAACCCAAGAGGTCCCACTTAATCCCAAGGAACCATGGGACACTGAGATGGACTATGATGATACCTTAACCCCTGAAATACCTATTGAACAGTTGCCTGAAACTGATGGTACCGATGCAACTTCGGACCCACAAATACCCGAAACTCATAATTCATTGGTTCCTTCAGAGACCCAGGCCTCCACTTCCTCGAACGCTGGAGCTGAGCCAGATCTGGAGCTTCTTGCTGTGTTGTTAAAAAACCCGGAACTCGTATTCGCCTTGACTTCAGGTCAAGCTAGTGGGTTGTCGAGTGAGGACACTGTAAAACTCCTTGATATGCTCAAGTCTAGCGGAGGGTTACCAACGACGGAGGAGAAGGAAGTAAATGTATCTCTTCCTTCTCCTACTCCAAAAAGAGATGTTCAGATTTCCCTTCCATCTCCGACCCCGTCCAGCAGAATTGAAGTTTCTCTTCCTTCTCCAACTCCCTCCAGCAATCCCGGGCCGGTGCGTGATAATGTACTCATCGTATTGCAATGCTCAAATTTCATTCCAAAAATGGTAGTGGTTATAATATTAACTGGAAATGTCTTTGACCAAGGAATAGCCTTCCAAAATAAATAAACCCATGCCTGAACCGCAAACCATAAAAAAAAAAAAAAAGAAGAAGAAGAAGAAATATTATAAATTAAAGGTAATGCCAAAGCAATACTCTTTAGCCCAAAGGAGGATGCAGACGGATCTTAGCTTTTTCTCGGGTCAAGCTAGAGGGTTATTTTAGCTTTTTCTCTTTTTTCGTTTAAGGGTTAAGTTCCTTTTTCATTTCTGACGGAGACGAGATCATTTGCAGAGTAACATTCTCTTAGTTGGAAATATAATGAGTCAAGTAAAAATAACTCAGTAAACTACAAGTATTTCTCTTATTGTGAATAGCTGCCATTGATGACGTAATTTCTATGATGGTTTATCGGAGATGGTCTGTGTGTCATGTGAGGGGGAGTTGATGTGAATGTTGCGGGTTTTCATTTTTCAGAGAGCGATAGTTAAACTTAAATTCTGCTCCGACTGAAATTTATACCCTGCCATTACACGAAATTCAACTTAATTTAATAGAGTAAGACATCATTCATAGTTAACTAGCTGTCTTAACCCACCTGGTAAAACTTAGTATTGACCCTGAACCCGAGTGCATTATTCGTAGTTGACAGGTTTTAAACTAAGTTCTGAGTTCTTAATGTCTTGATTGATGCAGACGTTTTATAAAATGCTAACATTAGTAATATTCTGTTCACACATTCAATCTTTTTGCTTTGATTTGCAGAATGGATGGACATTAGAGACTACAAACAATCCATTTTCCCGGCACACTACTCCCGTAGTTGCCACAGCTGTCACTGTATCAGGCAGGCCTCAAAGTAACACCACCTTGCAATCTCCGTTTGCAGCAGCAACTGTAACTCCGCCATTATCACAATTTTCTTCTCATAACCTCATAACTGAGACTCAACTCGCAATGCATACCCAAACTCCAGCAAATTATCATCAAGTGCATTCACAGCTATCACATCTATCAGGGTTTCAGGAATTTCCTGAAGATAACAATATGAGAATGACAAAAGTTAGGCATCACGGTTTGCCGCACAATTCTCTCTCTTCTCAAAATACTTATCATCCTATCACGAGGGGACCTGATCCGTCTATGCGACAGGGATTCACGAGGGAGAGGAATGAGTTTTACCAGGGTGGTCAGACAGGTGGGTATGAGTCATGGAGTCCAGAACGTAGTCCTGGCCCGGGTATGTATCCGCCCGAACATCAATATGGGCATGGCCGGAGTTATCCAGATCAAAGAAGTTTTGGGGGATATGGTCATGGGCCACCGCCTGATAGACCTAGTAGAAACCAAAATTTACCAGGTTTTCGGGATCATAATTGGCAAAGTGGTGGTGGTAATCGGCGATGGCATGATGGTGATCGGAGGCGATGATGGACTTGTATCGTTGGGCCTATAGGCACATGTTGTCATTTGTTACGGATAGTTGGCCATTTTTTGCCAACATACACACGGGAGAGGTAAAAATCCAGGCAGGCTGACGGGACAGAAGACGGGTCAAGGACCTGGATACTGCACCTAGGCCATGGAGTAGACATGCCTAGACATTTGATATGCGATTTGATTCGATGCTCGAAACAAATACAGAGCAAACAGAGCCGTTCACATTTTTCGTAGAGCTTAGGTTGTGAAATTGTTGGACCCAACAAAAAATATTGATTGGCAATTCAAAGAATTGACATTTAATCTGTGTATTCAAATTACAAGTGCCTCATATATTTCAAAGTCCAACTTGCAAAATCATTTTAGTGTAAACAATAATTTGAAGCCCAATATCAACCTTAGCAGTAGGATCTGTTAGGATGTGCTTAATCAAAAACATCAATTCTTGTGCAGGACTCTTGATATATTTTCGTAATTTAATTTTGCATTTTACTTGTACTTTTGATTTACATTTATTTTTGCATTACATATTTTACTCAATTTCGTACATTTTTAAATTAGTTTCCATTTGGATACCTCTGTACTATAATTACCCAATTAATTAAATTTTATCAAATTTCAACCATAAAGCCTCCAAATCCAATCATGTTTCTTCCTTTATACTACATTATAATTCGAATATATAATACAATTTTGGATCGTTAATTAAAAAATTATACATAAAATTAGTATTGGAAATAAGTATGAAACTTGAAACCGTTTAATTAAGTAACAGGTAATGATATTAGAAACCATTTTCCATTCTTTATGGTGGGAGGAAGTGGCTCTTGTAAGCCTTTTCGGGTTAAAGTTGATGCTAGCTGAAAGGATTCTTTTTATGCTGCTAGTGGTTGGGTGCTGTACTCGTCGAAAGGTGTATGTGTTTCAACTTTTGCTCGTTCCTTTTCTGCCGAGTCTCCTATCCAGGCTGAGGCTGAGGCTGTGGGTATTAGAGATGTCCTTCAATGGGCTATGGATAGTAATCTCCTCCATTTGGATGTTTACTCTAATTGCCGGCTAATGTGGAGAACCATCATCATCATCATGTTAGGGGAATCCTTATGGATATAGAATCTTTGTTTTCAATGTTTCATTGTCTTTCCTTTAGTTTTATTCTGTGACGCTTAATAAGGTTGCCCATAACCTAGCTAAAACTAAATTGGGAATGTAGAAACTTTATTTACTGCTGTAAAAAAAAAAAGTAACAGGTAAAAGAAATTATTTAAAGAAGATGGGGTTAAAAGATGGAATT
>VHZZ01003643.1:59943-70774 GCA_009801015.1 Silene noctiflora
GTTATTACTTTTCACATAATTGCGCCAAAATAAACTAACCTGCTGATTAACAACGGTATTACTTATAATGCGTTAATATGTGTTGTTAATGGGGCGTTGTTATTGTCTATATTTGTAGTAGTGTAATCTTTATCGTCTTTTTCATTCTCATCTCACCATTCTCCAGCTTATCAGTCATCATTATTCATCACTTCATGAGGTAATTTCTTTCTCTTAATTTATACTCGTAACATTTATTTGAAGTATTTTCAGTCAATTTTATATTTACTTTCCCCAAAAAAATTAGTTGATTTTCAGTCGAGATGATTTCATTTGCTTAACAATATGATGTATTTCTTTTTAAATCAACTTAAAACTATTGTAAATTAGTGTTATCATGTAAACTTTGCGATCTTATATTAAGACTTGTAAATCATGGCAAGAATGGATTGAATTATCTTTTCAAGACAGACAAAACTAAATTGAGGCGGACTCTATTATGCATTATAAAACCGGATCGGATCCGGTTTCCAAAATCTGGAATCCACATTTTCGGATTCTAGATTTCTAGATATCCGACCCAATTTTGAAATATGGATCGGATATCCGGTTTAGCTCAGTCCTAGATATATCCATTAGAAGCTTGTGACAGGTCAAATATCATTTACATTGTTAGATAAGAAAAAATTAAAGTGTCTAGGGAGTCACAAATAACTTGTCTTTATCTACCCATGTGAGTTTTATTTGTAGTGTCCGTCACAATTGAAAATTTGGGAATTTTGTTTGGTCTTGTTTTTTCTGACTTAGTTTCAGTTCTTTTCAGTTCAGCTCGTCTCTATTCAGTTCAGTTCAGCTTCATTAAGTTCAGTTCAACTCATCTGTTCACAAATTAACTCAATGCCTTGTTCTTTCTCTCTTAATTTCAACTAAGTTCAATTCAGCTTAATTTAATTAAGTTTAGTTCTGCTTCATTCAGTTCAGTTCAATTCATCTTTTTTTCAAATTAACTCTTATTTCAGCTCTATTCAGTTCAGCTCAGCTTTGTCATTAAGTTCTGTTCATCTAATCTTCATTCAATTTAGTTCACTTCAACCCCTTTAAAAAAAAGCCTTAGTTAAATGATCATCTCTACTAATATAAAGTTGTTATTCTCTTCAACCAATTATTTTTTTACTATTTTTATTATTTGTAAAATAAGTAAACAAATAACTACGGCAAAATTTACTAAAATAAATTACAATGAATGACAAATGGCCTAAAAAAAATAGACAATAGGATCACTAGTTATCTAATACTAAAAGGATTTTTAACACTAACTTATCTAAAGTCACTTATTTTTTTGGATTATAATAAATCTACACAAAATGGAGTGTCTTTGTACAAGTGTTTTGTGTAGTCACAAATTCACAATTCCCTTAATGACTTGTTGTATATAAATATAAAGTATCTTGCTTGTGACAGACACTATCCATCACAAGGTGAATATGGATAGTGTTTCTCTTACAATAAGGCAAGTGAAAGGGCAAGTGGGGAAGGAATGGAACACCCTATAAATAGTGTCACTTGCATATTGTGAGAATAACATTATCGGTTTTTAACTTGTGACGGATAGTGCCCGTCTTGAGAGAATTTGTGATATAAATATGAGTCCAAGAGACACTAAAAGTAGAACAAATTGAACAATTATAGCAACGTGTCTTTGTACAATAGGAGTAGAATTATCTTAAACTTGTTCCTCTTCTCCCAATTCTTTCCTCTTTCCCTTCTTACAAAGTTACAAAACACAAAGCTATGGTTGATAACATAAGTTTCTCAAATACACAAAGAACAACCCTTAACCAATACAACAACAATAATATTATTCCTCAACACCATGAAAACATTAACTACAACAATAATCATAACTTTTACGATCAATCGATTCATAATAATGAAGATCATGAAGAACAAGGAATTGGGTTGATAAAAGAGCAAGATAGGTTACTTCCTATAGCCAACGTTGGTAGAATAATGAAGCAAATACTACCACCTAATGCTAAAATATCGAAAGAAGCGAAAGAGACGATGCAAGAATGTGTATCGGAATTTATTAGCTTTGTAACGGGTGAAGCCTCCGATAAGTGTCATAAGGAGAAACGTAAGACTGTTAATGGTGATGATATTTGTTGGGCTTTGGCTTCATTAGGGTTTGATGATTACTCTGAACCCTTGAAGAGGTATCTTCATCGACACCGCGAATTTGAAGGGGAAAGACTTGCTACACAATCAACCAAAGAGAGGGATCTTGAATCTTGATCATGGTAATTAAGTTGTTTCCAATTTGATGAAGAAAGCTAGCAAGTATTACTATTAATTACTCCATAATTGTGTTTTAGTTCTAACTAGCTAGCTAGGGTGTTTTTATATATAGCTAGGTTTGCTTGGTCATCATGTTTTCCTTTTAATTATATTGGTTTGATTAAAAAGTTTGGATCTTTATAACCTAACTTCATAAATCAATATGTGTTTGAATTTGAATTAATTAGTAGGTCATGTGTTTTCATCTAATTAAGGAGTACCATTTGATTTTGTATGGCATATGTATGTCATATATTTAACCGAACATGTTTAACCTAGTGGTTAAGACAAATGTATTGTAATAATAGGTCACGAGTTCGAATTCATCTCCTCCTTATATTGTATTGCCCTGGCCTTGCACCTCATCGAATACCAAAAAGAAAATATGTAGGTGACTTGGATTATTTTTGAAATTTATTTAGGTGAGGATAGTTGTGATTTCAAGTTATATTATATATCTTGAAATATGAAATAGTATATATCTTCAAATATGTATCTAGGAAAATGAAATAGGTGCTACTTAATTTTAGAACAACAAACGATATTTTGGTAATTTATTAGTTCTTTTAAAACTTCCAAAAATAAATTTATTTATTTCGATAAATATTATTGGTTATTTGGAATTAGGACTATGAAACCAAAAAAAAAAAAAAAAAAAAAAAACTGAATATTGATGAGTCATGATATAAAAAGCTTAACATGCTTTTATGGAAAGTGAAAACGTGAAGAAGAAATTGAACCATGGCAACCAAACCTGAAACTTCTTGCTTCTTCATCTCTTATACGGCCGTGGATTAGGACTAACACTAAAATTTTAGATAGACGGTCTTTTAGTAGATTAATGAGATGTGAAAACCCAGTAGCATGATTTTGTTGTACTGATATAGTTTTTGCTACGACTTTGGGAGTATTGTGAGTTTTTCATGGCATTATATTTTATTTAATGGGTGCATTCCATTTTACCATTTTGTAAATCGACTATATGCAGAAAATAAAATTAAAAAAAACAACTATTATAGTAAGGTAAAACTTTTTCAAATTGTAAATTGTATTGATAAACTTAATAGAAGTAATTGAACCAAGATACTCCGTACAAAGTTATGGGGGCTAAAAAAAATAAAATAATTTTAGGAGAGATGAATTAATAATGTAATAAAATGATTAAAAAACTATGGTCTATGGAATATTTTAACTAAAACAAATCATATTTTTCATTGACGGGGGATCGACATCTCTTGTTACTACGTCCCCGACTTCCTTCGATCCTCCGATGGCGATACCTATAGCAAGATTTGGCTTAGAAAAAGTCTTTTAATCAGTGTTGAATATGTTCCTTTCAATCTTGAGTGTAAACTCTTACGTAGTTACGTTTAAAATACACAAATTCTCATTTAAAACGGAAATATCTATCTTAGGGTTTAGACGGGCGGGTCAAATAATCCTCCACTTGTATAGATAGGACTAACATCCTTATTATTACGGTATTACCTAGACATTTTACTTTATTTTATTTAACATATTTGACTTATCTTAACCTTAAGAATATATCCGTTTTAAGAGAGACTAGCTGATGAAATAAGAGTAAAGATTCGAGTTGGAGTAACCAAACAACATATATATATATATATACATGATAGATGACAGGAAAAGAAAGTGTACAGGATGAACTACATACATTATCACAAATTGATGAATTATTTAAAATTTAAACTGTTTGAAAAAGTATTTGAATATTTTATTTGCATTATTTACAGAAAAGTATATTTATTTAATTTACTCCAGAGCATCAACCATATGTGGTCCTTGAGTCTTGGAGGATATGACTTATGAGTGTATCTTGTCATTAGTGAAAAGATAATTGTCCTTGATTTGAAGATGATTGTCCTTGAACGCATCAAATCTTGGATTTGTCCCGTAAACTATTACTTCCCATGTTTTATTTACGTTTATGTTTTTTTAAATTTCTTCTCACATATTTTAAAAAACGTAAATAATTATGTAAAACAGAGAAAGTAGGTTTTTATGAAATTTGACCTGAAATTGAGCGGTAGAAAAAAAATAGGGTACACTTTACAAGTTTAAAGATTGTTTTATCTTAAATCAATTGATTGTCGTGGTAACTCATTGTTTTTAATGTGGTCAATACTCTCCTAATTTATTGATGCAACACTTCCCTTTAACCCTATTCCTAACATGCGAGGCTCTTCGTTGCTCTAATAACATGTTAGACACATGGATGTGCCTGACCTGTACCCATCAAGAGCAGTGAAAAGTCCGATTTACAAGCCATGGATGCTCCAACATACAACAATTGGTAATGAGTGGGGTAAATCCTTGATTTATGAAGGGTTGGCCTCTTTTTTCACATTTCCCTTCATGTGTGAGTGATGCCCCTTATAAAGACTGAACATACCTCCTAGTTTGTAAATTTTTCACACTACTTTTTTTTTCTTCCTGTTCGGTCCACTTCATAAGCACGCGAAAGAATTTCTATTCGACAACCAATTAGCCTTAAAAGGAGCACCTTCTTAGTTTAATTTGATCGATACCTTTTCTTATTAACGATCTGGGACATTCATATATAATAACACCACCATCCGAATTAGTATTATTTCCACAGATATGGATCTAGACCCTTCATACCCTAAATTCATTTTCACACCTCATAGGTATCCCATACAATTTCCTCCTTCCCTCCCCTCCGACCTCCACCACCATACACCACTAACACCCCACACCAACCACCACCAACGCAACTCTCGCTGACACCTCTACCATTGTCGGCCGATGATGAAGACTTGTTCTTTGCCTTCACCAACGGTGAATCTCTTCACACCCACAAGCCAACCCTTTTCTTCCATTTTTTCCGTAACATTCGAAATCTCCATCCACCACCACAAACACCAAAGTTTATCCCCACATTCGAAATCAACCCCGGCTCATGTATACCAAAAACCCTAGATTGAGTGTTTTTAGGGGTGAGGGAGTTGAAGTGGACACTTGGATGTGACCCAAGCCCATTTGCATGAATTTAAAATAATAGTGTAAAACTACTCTTACACAAGATTAGTTCTAGGTCTATACCTTATTTTCCAAATTACAATCCACAAATTTTTAATAATTAGATTTGTTTTATATAATTCCTCCATTTGACTTTTATTATCATAGTTTTTATTTTGGAAAGACTAAAAAATAAGGGTAAAATTACAACTCTACTGCTTTAATTAAAGAGAACGAGAACAATGTCACTTTGATACAAAGGCTAGTAGTTAATTATTTAGTTAGTTAGTTACACGATTAGGGGGTAATAGTGACACCCCATTCATTTATTACACTAAATTTATAAAAGGATAATTAATTTAAGAGTAAATTATTAGTAACACCCTTTTAAAATAAAGTTTTTAAAACTTATTCCCTTTTAAAAAAAAAAAATTAAAAATGACACCCAAAATATTGCAAAAATTTAAAAATTGCTCCCAAAACCCCCATATTTGCATTTTAATGACAAAAATGGGCCTTTTTTTTTTTTTTTTTCATATTTCTACCCAACTCCATTACAACTCGGTCCATCCTTCAACCATCCAAGGATTCCACGACCAACCACCACAATCCTCCGCCCAAACTCTACCACCGTACTCACCATATAAGAAATAAAAATAAGGGGCATTTTTGTCATAAAAATGCAAAAATAGGGGTTTCGGAGCAATTTCTAAAGTTTTGCAATATTTTTTTAATTTTTTTTATAAGGGAGTTTTAAAAATAGAATTTTTGAGGAGAGTTATTAATAATTTACGCTTAATTAAAAATAAATTTTAGAGGAAAAAAAAAAGTATAGTGCAATTGGTGGTGGAGCACAAAGCTTTAGTTGAAGCACCCCCTAGATTTGGGGACCATGTAGCACGTACTTATTGAGTTATTGAGTTATGACTCACTCAGCTGCTGCTAGAAAGTTGGGTAATAGCAACTTGAGTTGAGGCAACCAAAAATGTTGGTCTCATTGTCGTCTTTCTTGCTTTATTTAGTCAATGACGATCTCTTCCCCGATGCGCATATTAATTAATTAAACTATATCCCAATTTGACAACTCTTTCTGTCTCCTCTCTCCACTCTTGTGCAGATTTTAACCAACAATAAACAATCCCTTTTTTTGAACCAAAAAAATAAAATAAAAATAAACAATCACTTTGCTTAGGTTACTTACTTAACAATATAACATGGTATCTTCTAAGTTTTTACCTTCTATAACCATCCATAACCAAGATGAGGGTAGGCAAGGCCGCCGCCTGTGGGCAGGGGCGTTTTCAGTGGAGGTTCATGGGGTTCAATTGAATCCCCACTGGTTTTCAGGAACAAGTATTTGAAAAAACAAGAAAAATCATAACTTGAAAGTGGAGTCCTGGTTAAAATATGTGTACATGTATTGGTAATTGTGGGTTCAAATCCTGTTGAGGCCTCTTTTTGCTCTTTTTTAAAAGAGCCTCATGAATATGGTGAGTTAAATTCGGTGAGTGTCTAGGAAATAGGGCTTCTCGTTTTCAAGGGAAATATTCACGATTTACTAGTTAAAGTTTTTTGTAATTTTAAAAAAATAAAAATCAAAGAATGAGATGGTCCATTTCATCAAAAAAATAAATTTATTAATGATAATAAATAAATTGTTTTTTTACATAATGAGACCGTCTCATTGTCTAAAACTCTATCACATAATAATTATGTTTAAATATCCCAGTTTTCATGAGAACTTTAATCTTACAATTTTTATCAAATAGTTATTTGTATAAACTCGTTAGAATTATCGGTATATATGATTATTGTTAAGAAAATTTTGTTCGTAAACTTGAACCCCCATACGCGAAGTCCTAGAAACACCACTGCCTGTGGGGCCTTAAAGAGAAATTAGACAATTATCATAGGTTTATAAAAATGAAATGACGTCACCGGGTGTTATTCAATTTTTTAAATTGGTTAAGTATTTTCATTTCTTTCTCTTTTTAAATTTCAAATTATTTATTAATAAGAGTAATTTAGGAACTTTATTTTATAATTAATTAAATAATCAAACTGATTTTGAGTTTCTTATCATTTATCAACACCATTTTAATTTGGAGATTTCTTTCTAATGAAATAGATCAAGATTGAAGATCGGCAATTGGTTGGGGAACTTAAATTAGGCATACTTTTTTTTGCCAAATCAACAAAATTTTGATTTATAAAATGATCATTAACAAATTCACGATTGATGAGCAAATTAAATGATCAAAACCTAACTCACATAAAGGTCAATCAATTTAATTTCAAAAAAGCGAATGAACAAGCAACGATCGAATTCGATTGCACACTGTTTTAACATAAATTTATTATATGCAAAATTAAATTATATGAAAGCTTGATCATCTTCATGAAAGATACTCCACTTACCAAAGTAATAATGATGACGTTGGTAATGTTATACAAGTACAATTCATCTACTTATTACTTTTTTGTCTGTTTAAACATTTACGATCGAGTAGTTCATAATTGTTATTATCAGCAATGTTTTGATATGTTAAATTTACCTCAACTTTAGCTAATTCAATTACACTTTTACCCTTTAAAATTTTGGTGTAAATCTAAAATTAGATATTGTGATTTTATTTTTATTAAATTTTTAATAGGATGTTATCGAAACTAAGTAACACCCGGTAGCGCCCTATCACTTTCCTAGATTTATTAACGGTTAAAGTGAAACACTACCACAAACATGAAACATCCCTCCACATCTACCGCACCGCCACCAATCCGACTATCGACCCACAAAGCACCACATCCACCACTATGCAGGCAACACACCCCCTTCCCCGTTCCTCCTCCTTAGCCTCCCACGACAACCCATCACCCACGTCGATAACCTCCCTTTCCCTTCACTTCGTCGACCACCCATTGATAGATGAACCATCTCAACCAAAACCTTAAGGTAATGGTTGAGGCCCAACTATTATAAATATTCCATTACGCTCCCTCACTCAAATGCCCATTGGGCTTGAAGAGTGGTTAGTGCACATGCTCCCCCGTACCATGTGCTGAGGTTCCACTTCGTGAGTTTTTGTGGTGTTTTGAGGTTGGTTGCCAGGATTCGAACCCGTGACCTTCGGTCACACTGGCTCTGATACCATGATAGATGAACTATCTCAACAAAAACCTTAAGGTAATGGTTGAGGCCCAACTATTATAAATATTCCTATTACCCATGACCTAAAAAACCCTATATGTAATAAAGAAAAAAATTCTATTAGAAAATATTCATTATTCAATCAATTAAATACGTACATAACTATATAAGTATATTAATGAAATTGTCAATAAAACGCTAAAATTACTTATGTCATGCAAATTAAGATTCATGATGTGGTCATAATTATCTCGCAAGTGAACGAGTTTCGTTGCACTTTTAAGGGTCGAACCACAAGGAGCTAATTGCACTACTAAACGATTCTAATAGATAAGTAAGCTAGGTNAGTGAACGAGTTTCGTTGCACTTTTAAGGGTCGAACCACAAGGAGCTAATTGCACTACTAAACGATTCTAATAGATAAGTAAGCTAGGTCGACAAACAAGATATTTGAGTATAAATAACTAAATAGCTAAACTAAAAAACAAATGACAAGCAAACTATTGAATAAACTAAAAACGAATGAAAGACAGCGATGTATTCAAATGATAGAAAGCCTAGGATCCGATTTTTTTTTTCATTAATTTGTAGTAAATCATCATGACTCCCTTCGATCGGCTATTGGGGTGATACGTGAGGAGGAGACCGCTCTAATTCGCCTAAACCTCCCTCTCGGGTTCGCACTAGGACACTAAGTCACCCAACCCCCCTCCCTTTCGGTCTCGGAGGTCGGAATCCTTAGACAAAGCCTCAACTACCCAAGGAACGTGCACTTTCCCAAGGTACCCTAAGCTCTCCCAAGTCCAATTGACCCAAGTCTAGTTTCAGGTCATCCAACTCCTCCTCTCGGAGGTCGAATTCAAACCCAAGGTATAGAGGCACCCCTTCCCTAAGTTCTCCCTTTCGCTCTCAACTAGGGTAGGCAAGGTGATTAAGTGAGGGGTTCCTGATTCCCGACCTAACCAACTCTCGTTGGTGGACAAGGGTAAAAAACCAAACAACAACCCAAACTCAAACAATTAATCATGCAAATTCCTCCAACCAACCCTCAGTAATCCTTCCTAACAACTAATCACTCATGGAATCAATCAAACAGACTACTCATTAGGAGAAAAACCGAGTCCTAGTTAAAGGACTACTCACTAGTCATGTTGGTTAAGACAAAACAAGTGGTAAAGTTAAAGACTTGGTAGTTAAACAATTATTAATTAGCATGAAAATGAACAAATTAGGATGAGAAATTGCTAATTAAACTATAACAAACAGTAACAAAGCCTAAAGATTGAATCTTTAACTAGAAATGGACTAACTTTCACACAAACAATTTATCAAACACCTTATTTGCATAACAAGAGACAATAAACTAGATGAAAWCAACAAGTAAGGAAATGAAAGGAAAGTAAACAAATGTAAACGAATGAAAATAAAACTAAAAGAGAGAAAATTATACCAACAACAAAGGAAAGGTTAAGTCTTTGATTAAATAATGAAAAAATCCTTGAATATCTTCAATTACAAACCATTACCCAAATGTAAACTATTGAATTCTAGCTAAATAACTAAGTAATTAAGGTTTTAATTAAGGAAATATTAAGGAAATGATTAGGGAAAGCTTGCATAAAAATAGACTAAGTTCAAATGTCTAAGGTTATGTGCCAAACGAAATAGGGAAGGGGTATTTATAGTTTGTTACAAAAATGACTTGAAAACTGAACAAAGCCCAAAAATAAGGTCCATCCGGCGTAACGATACGCCGACCTCCCTTGAGTTACGCCGGATGGGGCTTAGTTACGCCCAAAGCTGGAAAGATACGCCCATAAGAGTATTTTTTACACCCTACGACCTTGAGTTGCACCTTAACTGTTTTTTATACACCCAAACTTAGACCAATACGCCCATAGGAGTAACAAGATACACCCTACGACCTTGAGTTGCACCTTGACTGCTTTTGATACACCCACAAGGCTTAGAAAGGNTTTTGGTTCAAAAAGGCACTTAAACTACCAAATCATACATAGAGATGAACCATTCAAAATGAACCACTTTCCTCATCTAAGTGGGGTTTTCAAAACCGAAACAAGAAGATCCTAATGGTGGAGAATACCGTCTCAGGGTCACTATTGGTGTCAAGTCCCTAATGCAAGCTCAATTGACCTAGTGATGAAAACAAAAATTGACCAAGAAACGCATTCAAGGTTGGGCAAAATGGGAGGAATGCAATATGACTCACAAGGTTTATATGTCCGACTCAAGATTCAACACTAACTAGCTTAAGACATCAAAGACTCAAGGAACGATCTCCTCACGGTTTTCGCTCGTCGCTCATGTGAATTTTGGGTGATTTTTGTGCAAAATGGAGTAAAATCA
>VHZZ01003643.1:86746-101989 GCA_009801015.1 Silene noctiflora
ACTATATGCTTAGGTGCCATTGGATCCCGAATGGGAACCAGTTCCGCCTTTGTTACTTCTTCCGGGACCCCAAACAGATTATCAAAATCACCAAGTTCTTCCTCAACTTCTAGAATAGGTTCTTCCTTTATCGGAATCTCTACTAACGAAGTTTCAATTAAACCTCTTCTCCTCAAAGCACTAAGTCTTCTTGCGGTTGCCTCGATCTCGATGTCGATATAGTGAAGGGGTTCACCTCTCAGATACCTTCTACTCATGCAATCAACCTACGCACTTGAATAAGAAAGTTAGTAATAAAGGAATCACACCAAAGTGTGAACAATAGGACAATGACCTAGTTTTAATACTATAAAAATCCTCTAATATGCAATTGGCTCCCCGGCAATGGCGCCAAAAACTTGATGTAGTCTTAATTACCTCGCAAGTGAACGAGTTTCGTTGCACTTTTAAAGGTCGAACCACAAGGAGCTAATTGCACTACTAAACGATTCTAATAGATAAGTAAGCTAGGTCGACAAGGAAGAGATTTGAGTATAAATAACTAAATAACTAAACTAAAAACCAAATAACAAGCAAGCTATTGAATTAAACTAAAAACAAATGAAAGACAACGATGTATTCAAATGATAGAAAGCGTAGGACCCGATTTTTTTTTTTCATTTAATTCGTAGTAAATCATCATGACTCCCTTCGATCGGCTATTGAGGTGATATGTGAGGAGAATACCGCTCTAATTCGCCTAGAATCTCTCTCTCGGGTTCGCACTTGGACACTAAGTCACCCAACCCCCCTCCCTTTCGGTCTCGGAGGTCGGAATCCTTAGACAAAGCCTCAACTACCCAAGGAACGTGCACTTTCCCAAGGTACCCTAAGCTCTCCTAAGTCCAATTGGCCCAAGTCTAGTTTCAGGTCATCCAACTCCTCCTCTCGAGGGTCGAATTCAAACCCAAGGTATAAAGGCACCTCTTCCCTAAGTTCTCCCTTTCGGTCTCAACTAGGGTAGGCAAGGTGATCAAGTGAGGGGTTCCCGATTCCCAACCTAACCAACTCTCGTTGGTGGACAAGGGTCAAAAACCAAACAACAACCCAAACTCAAACAATTAATCATGCAAATTCCTCCAAACAACCCTCACTAATCCTCCCAAATAACTAATCACTCATGGAATCAATCAAACAAACTACTCATTAGGAGAAAAACCGAGTCCTAGTTAAAGGACTACTCACTAGTCATGTTGGTTAAGACAAAACAAGTGGTAAAGTTAAAGACTTGGTAGTTAAACAATTATTAATTAGCATGAAAATGAACAAATTAGGATGAGAAATTGCCAATTAAACTATAACAAACAGTAACAAAGCCTAAAGATTGAATCTTTAACGAGAAATAGACTAACTTTCACACAAACAATTTATCAAACACCTTATTTGCATAACAAGAGACAATAAGCTAGATGAAAACAACAAGTAAGGAAATGAAAGGAAAGTAAACAAATGTAAACGAATGAAAATAAAACTAAAAGAGAGAAAATTATACCAACAACAAAGGAAAGGTTAAGTCTTTGATTAAATATTGAAGAAATCCTTGAATATCTTCAATTACAAACCATTACCCAAATGTAAACTATTGAATTCTAGCTAAATAACTAAGTAATTAAGGTTTTAATTAAGGAAAGATTAAGGAAATGATTAGGGAAAGCTTGCATAAAAATAGACTAAGTTCAAATGTTTAGGGTTATGTGCCAAACGAAATAGGGAAGGGGTATTTATAGTTTGTTACAAAAATGGCTTGAAAACTGAACAAAACTTAAAAATAAGGTCCATCTGGCGTAATGATACGCCGGCCGCCTTTGAGTTACGCCGGATGGGGCTTAGTTACGCCCAGAGCTGGAAAGATACGCCCATAAGAATATTTTTTACACCCTACGACCTTGAGTTGCACCTTGACTGCTTTTGATACACTCAAGCTTAGACCAATACGCCCATAGGAGTAACAAGATACACCCTAAGACCTTGAGTTGTACCTTGACTGCTTTCGATACACCCACAAGGCTTAGAAAGGCTTCAAAATGTCTTCAAAATCTCACTTCCCTTCTTGCAGTTGGTTCCGGGTCTTTGATTGATCTCCCTTTCACCTAGAAATGCGTGAAATACTACAAGAACCTAGCAAAGCCGTGAGTAAAGCTCATAGATGCAAATTGATCATAAAGTAGGGGGGATTAACATGAAAATGCTTCGAAATTGGGGCCGAGTTAAAGGTTTTTGGTCAAAATAATAGGGTGATAACGTAGTTATCAATTCATAATTGACAAATTTTTAAGACATTGGCTTGATTATAGAAGGAAGAGAAAGGAGATGACTTTTTTTCAGGAGGAACGATAGTGATGCCGTGATGGTGAAAAAGTATCAAAGTGCGTATGAGTTGATAAAGTATGCGAAAGACATTGTAGTTATGTTGCTTAATTATCTTTCTCCCTATTATCAAACTTTTTTCCTAATTTGTGTACTGCAACGTTAGAATATATAAGTCACGGATTTTAATTTAACCGACCATTGTTATCGGGTATTGCTCTTGTAGTATCGGTCGTTGATATCTTAATCTAACAACTAAAATTGAAATTGGGATTCAAATATGTAGCAGGGTTTACATGAAAATTTAGAATTTTAGAATGTTTCATAGAGATAAATCAGATAATGATCATTTACTTGAAAATCCACAACTCCAAAATGCCAAAAATAAGATTTATTAGCAAATTCAATTGATAACTTTGCCAAGTTATCTCAATATCAAAAGGGCAAGAATCTATCATCAAATCCATTCACAATTAGCGTCATATATAACAATTTGTACTTACAAAACTCATATATGCAAAAGCACATCATGACTCATATAAGTAATAGGAAATTAACACTCGTTTTACAATAAATTTGTGTGATATGGCGCCACACATTTAGAACATACCACAGTCAATCGATTGAAAGAAACATTACAAACACACAATGACAAAGACGATCGAGTACACACCAAAGGTAACGGCTTGGTCCCTCGTCATTAAAAAAAGGAGTAATATCCGCAATCAGGGGGAAAACTTCCTGTTACAGTTCATAGGTCATTCCAACTTTAAGCAGCCTCTTGTGAGGAATATCAAATGTCTTATCAGTTTGTCTCAAATTCTTCTTGATAAAATTATAAGCCAAATCAATGACAATCTTCTTCCCAATTCCAGCTCCTTTGCCAGAAACAACTTCATTTTCACCCGTCAAGTGTACGATTCCGACACGAGAAGCTTTATCAACTATTTCTACTTCCTTTTCCAATGCATTTTCATTAGCCTGCCTCATCGCCTCTTCCTCGTTCACGGCATTGCCAATGTTGTCACCGTTATGGTCTGTACCATGAACCATTTCACCTGATCGTTCTTCGATTTGGTTATTCTTAAGGTGAACCCAGAAATCGTCTCTCATAAACTCCTTGAGTCTATGAACTAGAAGGGTTTCAAACGAACTCTCTTCGCTGCGAGCGTCAGTATATCCATACCTGACCACGCAACGAAAGATATAGAGTTCTCTAGGATTCACTCTGCGAAACAGAAACCGCTCCTCTAAGGGAACAGTACTAATAGGCAAGGACTTAACAGACGCCAAGACAACAACCGATTGCAAGGCAGGGATATTTCCGAGATAATGCTCGAAAATAGGAGGAATTCCATGAACAAGTTCAGAGTAGAAGATTGCCATCCCGGGAATCCGACAAAAGTTTGTTTGAGTGGTTAACTCCTTTAAAGTTTCAGCTGAAACTTTGTTCTCTACTTCATAGTGGTACTTTTTTCGGTAGACGTAGTTCCAAATGTACATTATAGACAGTAAAAAACAGGCGAAGGCAATAGGGAAGTATCCTCCATGTGGAAATTTGTAGAGCACCGCGGTTAAGTAAACGAGTTCCACTGACATTATGCAAGCCACATACACTATCACTATGGCTATGTTCTTCTTCCAGATCACTAGTATAACCAAAATCATGAAAAATGATGTGATCGCCTCAGCAAACACCACAGCAATACCTGCATTTCATTAATGTGATTTGTCAAGCTAAACTAAATGATTGGATTTAGTATTTCACTACCCATTGTTGAATAGTTTTCATTTTTGATTCTCCGAAATTAAACAGTCTTTCTGTGTTTTTAATTCTGTTACTTTGAGATTTTACTTTCGCAGCATGTTTGTAACACTTCAGTTTAGTATAAATAACAAAAGTGGTGTTCCACTCTGCAGCCGAGTCTGGGTAACATAGGCTTCTAAATAAGGTCAGGTTATGTAATTAGTGAAGTTAGTATTCATGATTTCAATAAAAATACGACAAAACAAAAATTTCACTTATGGGTCTCTCCAATATTATTAGAAATCGATACAGGTGATGATATTCTAAGAACGTACCATAAGCATTTCCGATCTTTTCAGTTGTCCTGAAAGTGATTGTGACGATTACACTAGCAATCATGATGAGATAGTTCAATTCCGGGATATAGACTTGGCCTTCGTATTTTTTGGAAGTGTGTATGACAGTGACACGAGGGAAGCAACCTAGAGCAAGAGACTGTTGGATGATGGAAAAAGTCCCAGAGATCATAGCTTGACTCGCTATGATTGCGGCTAGAACAGCTATAACAAACATTGGCCAGTATAATGGACCTGTAGCAAAATAAAAAATATAAAAATATAACTGGTCTGGTTTAATTAATCAGAAGCCATCCATGATACAAATACATAATTTGGAGATGGGTGTATGCGAAACAATATGATATTCGTTGAGCTGCATGAAAGGTGAGCCAATTTGGGACAAAAAGGAGGAAGTGTTAGTGGACAGTGTTGATTAACCTGGAATAGCCTTGAAAAAAGTGGTGGCAACGTCTTCTTGGTGCAGTCGAAGGAAAGAAGCTTGGCCAGAGTAAGTTAACATGAGAGCCGGGTATACAAGAACCGACATACTTATTTGGATAGACCTTACTGAAAAGTGACCCACATCTGCGAACAATGCCTCCGTTCCTGTCACATTCAAACACCTGTTAGTTACTTCTTACACAGCCTATACGAGATTACCGTGCAATGGCTCACAATCTGTGCATGCCATGGATTCACAGCTTTGATAAAGGATTAGGGAGAAAACCTGTGACGCAAAGGACAACACCACCAAGGGAGATCCAAGCATCTTTTCCATTTCTTTGGAAATACTGGATGATGTGCCACGGATTTACAGCCTTGATAACACTAGGATCATATTTGATGAAATTGTATAGACCAATTCCAGCATTCATTACGAACCACACACTCACAATGGGTGCGAAACTGTATCCTACTTTATCCGAGCCAAATCTTTGAACCGAGAAGAGCAAAACCAATATAGCAACTGATATCCCTATCACTCTTCCTGTTCAAGACAAACACAGACAATAATATTTTGGTGTGGTTAATACTTAAGATGAAGGCACTGGTTACACCTAAAATATGTGCTAACTAAGCTAAGCAATGATTTTACAAGATACCATGCCGAAAATGTTACCTTCTGTAAAAATAGGTGAAGCTTCTTTTAATCCTCCAACCGCAGACAAAACTGTCAAAATAAGAAAATAAACATATTTAGAACCGCCATGGATTAACAACAACTAAACAAGCTCATAACAACTATAGAAATACGAGTAGATGATAGAAATATACCCGAGATAGCGGGAGTGAGAACACCATCTCCTATAATCAAAGAAGTTGAAAGCATGGTAACGATCAAAAGAATGTACTTGGAAACAATGCTGTTCTCTAAGAATTTCTTGAGTTTCAAGGACAATCCAAGCTGCTTGCTTGGTAATTGAAGTTGATAATTTGATACTTGTTGATCTTCAATTTGTGTGCTCGGAAGTAAACCTACCTTTGCATTTCGGCACAAAAGAGAATACAATGCAAATGTTCCACCTATTTTTAGAGTTAAATTAAATTAAGCAATGTATACGTTAAGTAGCAGGTTTAGATGAAGACTGAAGACATGGGAGTAAGAAACGTACCCTTGCCATTATCGTTGGCCCTCAACACGATGAAGACGTACTTAATCAGAGGTAGCAAAGTAATGGTGTAGTAAATGAGAGAAAGAACACCCAAAATGTCATTATCATGTTTAATTCCTTTAGCAAAGGTGCTTGCATACACGTACAGTGGTGATGTTCCGATATCTCCATAGATGACCCCAAGGCTTTGGAATGCCAGAGACAACACTACTGCCCAACTCATTTCCTATATTACAGCAAATTTAGAGAAAACCATACTTACATATTTTGTTTCATAGCATTAAAACATATGGAGTATATAGCAGCACAAACATCAGATGTTTTTCTTTTTGGAAGTTCACTTGTCTAATTTTATGGCCCTGTTTGGCAAACGCAGAAGCAGATTCATGATAGCGGATAACGTTAGCAGAATACAGTTAGCAAATTTCGGTAGCAGGTTTGACTATTAAATAAATTAGCATAATTTGAAAATGGTGTTTGGTAATTAGCAGATTTTAAGATAATTAGAATGGTTTCATTCATGAATAGAGTGAATATGCTAATGCAATATGCTGCTATTAGTCGTATATTTAAAACAGTAAATTCCGACCAATATGTTCTCAGAATACGCCGTTTACCAAACACATGAAAATAGTAGATTGCTTGGTCAAACTACTAATTAGGCCGGAATCTGTTTGCCAAACAGTAGAATCAGATTCGTGATAGCGGATAACGTTAGCAGAATACGATTAACAGCTTTTAATAGAAGGTTTGACTATCAAATTAAATTAGTAGATTCAAAAAAGGGTGTCTGGTAATTAGCAGATTATAGGATAATTAGAATGGTTTCATGTATAATTTGAATATGCTAATACAATATGCTGTTATTAGCAGCATATTCAAAAATAATAGATTCCGGTCAATACGCTTTCAGAATACGGCGTTTACCAAACACTTGAATATAGTAGATTGCTTGGTCAATCTACTAATTAGATCGGAATCTACTAATCTTACTCAATATGTTGTTTATCAAATAGGGCCGCTGTTTAGCAAACAGGGCCATAGTTTATTAATTTTATTTGTAAAAAATTTCTTATCTTATAATATATATGTCAACCTGAGATAAAAAGTATGTTGTAAAATAACATATTAACCCTAAATATACGGTTTCAATATGTTTTTTACTTGTTTATCAAATATTAAAATTATACTATTGATTGGTCAAATATGCTAAAACCTTGAATATATGCTAAAGATCTCCCAAACATGTCATTTATCAAACAGCCTCAAGATATATATAATGGTGGTACAATATTAAGGAGAGAATAATTTAACAGTAAGAGGATTATACATCCGATGTACTATCACCAGTTTTATAGTTTTTGAGAATTATAATAAAGTTTTTAAGTTTTGTTTTAAAAATTATGAGTTTTACTATAAAGTTTATGAGTTATTCATAAAACATTAAGCTCAAAAAATTATAATAAAACTCAAAAATATTACAAAAAAAACTTAGTTAAATTTGATTTTTGACAGGAGAAAAATTAAAATCTAACTTATAAACTTTAATAAGTTCAGAAAAAATAAACATATGCTCAAAAACAAATAAAGTTAAAGGTAATAAACTCATAAAAAATACAAATATGCTCAAAAACAAGTAAAATCTGAGATAATATCTGATGTATGTTCATTTTTCTCATAATTTAAACCAACTACATGTTATTCACAATAATACTTTCCTCTCAACCACGAACTCAAGACATCTCCAATAGAATTCAATTTGTTTGTTTATAAGGATTCCAATCGTGATGCTCTGTATATTTTATTTAAATTGAACAAGTATAAAAAATTATGTGTGAAATCAATAAAAAGAGTTTGGTGGCATTTTTTTATTATAATGAGGAGAAATAGTCTTCTTTACAAACCTAGGATAATAAATATTAATAATCATGATACTAATACAAAATGACAATGGGTGGAGTAGGCCTTCGTTGGTACGCAATACATCGTACTCAACTCTTGTTTTTTTTTTTTTTTTTTAATTGGAAAAGTCGGAAGAAAATTAAAATATGAAGGAGCTAATAATATTTAGGATTATTTAGCATATTTTGACATATCAACATACTCGATTCTTAAGTTAAAGAGATGATGACCCCTTACTCTAAACACCCTAAATAATTATGTCTTATTTAATTTCAATAGGTAAAATATCTATTAAGATTTTTAATTACCAAACACATTTTACAAATTTAGCTTACTGAATTTTTCTAGCCGAACTCAATAATATTGATTATTTATAATTTTATATTTAATCTGCTTCGGCTAATACTTTCTCCGTTCCTATTGTTTTCTTTTAATTAAAATACTACTTACAAATAATATAAAAAGTAAACAAATGATTAAACCCCAGAATACTTTGTAACAAACTCTCCGTACATAACAAGGTCAACGTCTGTTATCGAGCGCCATTACATATTTTAAAGTCAATGAAGTCAATCCATGGACTATACAACCAGTTGTACTGGTTGTACGGTCTAAAATCTGAGCTTTGTAATAAAGTATCCGAGCTTTATGTTAAAGAATATGAGCTTTATTTGAAAGTATTTGATCTCATCCATTAACACATTAAAAATATGAACTTTGCATTAGCTCGGAAAAAAATACATATAAGCTCGAATTCTTATACCTTTGTTGTACAATGCTTATATACAACTTTGATGTATAATCCTATTTGTGCAATGAAAGAATTAAAACTTGCCGGCACAAAGCCAAATTATATATTCTCATGATTGGATGTAGATTCCTTAGAGAGAAATATTTTTAGGTTAATATTTCATCCATTTCAATTATTTATTTATTCTTAATTTTACCACAATTATTAAGAAAGTGGGAGAGATCACTTATAGTTAGCTAGTGTTATTGAGTGACTCGTGGATTAGAGAAATAGGAACATACACTGAAGGTATCACATCAGACCTCAATTTTTTTTTTTGCTTAGCTAAGTATATTTTTTTTTTGAGCTTTTTAAATTTCATTTTAATTTTTTGGCTCAAAACTTAATGTTTTTTAGTTATATATTGTAATTTTTTGAGTTTAATGGTTGAAATTAATGAACTCGGAAAGTTAATAGTAAAACCTCATAATTTTTCAAATAAAACTCGAAAACTATATTACAATGTTCAGAAACTACACAATTGGTGGTAGTACCTCGGATGTATAATCCACTTATTGCGTGGATTATGATGGTATGGACTATGGATGCTCAAATTACCCACAAAAAACACTCTAATATAAAAAGGTAAATAAATAAATGAGACACGATCAAATGAAAAAAGTAAATAAATGATCGGAACATAAGAACTATCAGGCGTGCGACTAAGCAATGCCATCAATAATGAAGGATATTTTTTCTAAAAGAATAACTAATCCTTAAAACTGTCGAAAGTTATTCATATTTGGGTTCTGCATTATTAAAGTACTACGTGACGTATACACGGTACTATGGTAGTCTAGGAAATTATGGAAATACGGAATACATTTTATTTTAAATATAATACTTTTGTAAATCAAAAATCGTTATCGTAATAGGATTAAGAGTATGATGAACTCTTCCTTTCAAAAAAAAAAAAAAAGAATATGATGAACTCAAATTTTTATTACAAACACAATTAATTATGTACATAAGAAATTGTAATATAAATAATTAAAAACTTGAAAAAGGACGCTCAAATAAAATTAAATGATTTGGAAAACACAAAATATACATCGAAAATTGCGTTCATGAAATTCGATCAAACCTAGAAAAAACGGATTATAACAGTAGCGTGAAGACTGAAGACTGAAGCATGAATCACTAGGGCATGAATATTTTTTGCTGGAAAGCTAGCTACGAGGGCGGATATGTTGCAAACAGGAATTAAACTCTATACTTATCTTGAGAAATATATGCTTATCTTGTCAGGTTCGACGGGTAATTTTGTAAGATACTCAGATACTAATTAAAGTGTTTTATCCATTAACCCGTAAATGAACCGTCTCAAAATGACACCCAAAGTTGACGATTTGGCCGAGGTGATCCAATCCTTAAATGATCAGATAACTTGACATTCAAAACTGGCCCAAAACCAAAAAGACATAATCCAAAACGAAATGTGTGACAGCTCATTACCCAATCTAAAAGTGACCGGATTAACCCATTTGTCACCTCTATAATGAAAAGGCAAAAAGATCCTATTTTTTTGTTATTAAGGTAGAAAATTTAACTAAAAATTATGAGTGTATGGTACTATTTTTTACCTATTACATTAACGTCACATATATAAATAATGCGTACCAATAGTTCCCTTGGATTATTAGTCAACAATACTTTTTTTTTTTTTTATTAGGATAAAAGAGTTTTTACCACTTAAACTAACTTTTGTTCTCATTAGTAAACAATACTGAAAATGAGTAAATAAAGTAGTAAAACAAGTACCTTGGCGCCGTGACCTTGGTGACCCTTGACATTAGTAGATTCGATGTCAAGAGAGTCGTGACGACGTAGTTTCGTCTTCCCTTTGATCTCAGGATACTCTTCTTCATTGTTTCTTGTATTTTCGTCGTTTGCCATTTTATATGGTGGTTGCAAATTTATAGAGAAAGAGAGAAGAGGAGGTGTATGTAGTTGTGGAAGAAGAAGGGTGCTCGAGGCTTGTATGAAGTTGAAGGACGAAGGAGAACTGCTATTTAAAGGGGTTTTGCCGTTTGTACGGTATCGGCCCCACATAAATTGTGAGTTTAGTATAATAACACAAATGATTGAATTATAAACAATATAAACATTAAACAATTCAAAATAAGTTAGTGCTACCGGGTGGTCAATTTCGGCCGCATCCTCTCACATGCAATAAATAGGAACCCTTAAAATAATAGGTGTAAAGAGAGAGGGTGACATCGACACTAGGTCCACCCGTGACAACACATAAATTAAACAATTACGTGTCTTAAACTGGAGATTTCTGCAGCTACATTCAAACAACTTGGGAGATCTAATTCACCGGGGAATTTGGGATAAAATCGATCATTGTTCATTAGCAATTTTGATTGATTCATTTAACACAATCTTAAGGTAAAAGAAAAAAAAAAAAAAAGTTACTCACTCCGTGCTGGTCAATTGTTTAACTACCTATTCCAATTTAGAGTGTTTTAGTCAAATATTTACCTTTCTATCTACACTTAATTTGATCAACTCGTCATTTAAACAAATAATTGAGACGGAGGGGGTATAATTTGACACTTCATTTCGATCTATACAAAAAGAAAACCTAACAAAGTAACATGAGTAACAATTAACATATCAATGGAAGGCTAGCATGTAGACCTAACAAAGGGTCATTCGAATATTGGATCTGTGTCATGTAAGGTAAAGTTTTCGATTTCAGTTCGACTAGGTTCAAGTTCACTTAGTCAACTTCACCTTAGTCAACTTAATTAGTTTCTGCAATTTTTGTTCGGATTCAAATTAAGTAGCGATGAATTTCATTTTTCAAGTGTTTAAAGATACATTGCTACTTATTGGTATCTCAGTACGTATATCGACCTTATAAGCTTGATACTCCATATGACCGTCTTACATAATTTGCATTTTTTTTTAATGCACAATTCTTAGTTGTTCACGTAAACATAGTTGTAAGTTTTCTACTGTTACAAACCCGTAGTTGATGAATTTGTAAGAACTTGATCGTCTAAATCAGAAATCTCGAGTCCGAAAGCGAAACTAAATTTACAATGAGTGAAAAAGATGTTCTAATGCCCTAATACATCACCCTACTTCCTTGATTAAAGACTAAATCAGACAAATAATGGTCTTCCATGGCCGGGAAGTAATATAATAATTAGCTAATAACTTAAAAGTACAGTGATTAAGTACGTTTTCTTAAGGTAATAATACCTAGGATTAAGCAGGGCGTATCTGCAAAGGGAGACTTAGTATACGGCTTTACCCTCTAATTATTGAATAATTTATCAATATAATAATCTCTTAGCTATTATACTGACACATTGCCAATATACGGTGTTCAATATTGAATAGTGCCGAAAGGTCACACGGCTTGTACGCGATTTACCTGTGGAAGGTCAAAACCCAACTTCTTTACTATAAGCTGTATTTGATTATCAAAGAGTTACTGTTCCCTGATTCCGCTGCCCCATCTACTCAGATTAGACCTTTCAAATATTGACCCGAAAGCGGGTAATCCTAGTCATGATCAATAACGGCCGACACACGAAAGCAATAAGCAACACGATTATTAAAAGTAAGCTGTAAGCATTAACAAACTTAAAGGTATGAAGCAATTTTCATTGACTAACACTCTTTAAAGAGACTTATCTGATAGTACAAAACTTGTAGAGGAAACATTGATTGTGCAAAATAACGATATGTTTCTGCCGACTCAGTAAACCTAAGCTAAATTAAGATTCACAATCCAAGATCGATCCAATATATATTTAAGAAGAAACTTTGAATTATGACCTTTACAAATCTTTAAAATACAAAAATAACGGCCTTATTTGGTAAACGACGTATTGCAAAATTTTCAACATTTTTCATGGTTTTAATATGTTTAACTCACAAGTAGAATAATGTTGTAAGGATCGCGATTCTACTTTGGATGGATGAGGAGGGTAGGATCGAATCGATAATATCAGATTGTAGAATTGTAAGGTGCTACTAACTCGCTAAATATAGTTATTTATTTTGTAAAAACATATAATCGAAAGTCAAAAAAATTATTTATTAATATTTATTTATCCATGAATAATTGATAATTAATGATTTTAGTATCGTTGTATGAACATGATTCAACAACTTACACCAAAATTTGGGTTTTACAATGAATAGGATCGTAAAATCGTAGGATCGTATTATGATCTTTTTTCTAGAAATTTCCAATGAATAGGATCGTAAATTTCTACCCCCATGATAGAATCGTAAGATATGTGATCGGTCAAGCATTTTTAGATCGTAAAATGGTAGGATGGAATCGGGTTTTGACAACAATGAATCTACTAATTTAAGTATTTGGTAAATAGACATACTCCTTCCAATTCTTAATAAACTTCCCCTTTCCCCTTATGCACAAAATTTAAGGAAACACACTATTCCACCATACAATTAAATTTGGACTACACAAACACACTACACCACCGTATAATTAAATTTGGACCACACAAACATCTATCGAAAATAGAAATAGAAAAGTTATTGTGAATAGACGAAAAAAATAGGGAAGTTTATTAAGAATTGGAGGAAGTATTAAAAAAATTAGATTGGACTCCAATCTCTTGTTTTACAAAATGTTGCCCCATCCTACCAACATGTTCTTTCACTTTAAAAAAATTTTAAAAAATGAATCTGATAACCATTTATACGTAGATGCAACAATGTATTATTACAACTAATAACTATTGAGTTGAAAAGGTTTACTAATCTTTTTTTTCTTTAGGAAAAAAAGTTTATTAATCTTACTTCGTCATAATAGAAAATTATTGAATATTCTCGTTATGAAAACGAATTAGCCAACATCATGACGCCTAAGTGAAACACTTCACGTCCAAACCGTAAATATCACAATGAAAATATATTTTCTCCGTCTCATTGAATAATTACATTTATTTTATTTTATGTGAAAATAAAGAAAATGTAAACTATTGACGGAGACCGAGGGAGTAAATAAAAATAAAAAGAAGTTGAAATATCTAATTGAGATTCGATGTGCTAGTTCAATGTGGTGATATGAGTCTCGCGCACAACCAATAGCGAATCAAATAATGTTTACAGATGTATAGGAGTACATTATATGGAATTATTTTATACAATTATATAGTATTTGCAATTAGGCAATTATAGGCTGCTGCCTGATTATTGTCAACTCTTTTTACAATATCCTTGATTAAAAAATACAAATAATAAGTCAACAATACATTATTTATTAAAATTAATTTCTATCATGGATTAGTTTATTACATAAAATTATTTGCATTAGGACATAAATTATTAAATTAATCAATTATTGTATCCTAACACTAATGCAAACTTGTTACAACATTTCCTGTCATTGGTGTTACTAATAGAATGTCTGTTTCTTCCTTCATAACTGTGTCATTTACGAGGATGACCCTCTGTTGATCAAATAAACCTTGGCCATGATGATCACAAAAACAGAGATTAACATTGTAAATGAAGAAAGTTTGCCTCTTGGGCTTTGTATTGATAATAGTTTTTTGTTTTTCTGAGTTACACAGCTTACACTCATAGTTTGTATATATAGAGGTCTTTCACTAAACTCTAGGATGATTCTAGATGACCCATCACCATGAATGGACAAATCTGAAATTGACAGCTCATGGCCAACCATGCAGTGCTCTCTTGAGTTTGTCCTTTTCTCTGAGTTTTGCAGCTGAATGTTTGGGCTGTTTTCTATCATTCCTTGGACTGTGTAAGTTGGGCTCACCAGTCTTACTTTGGGCCACATGCACTCTTCTACACTCCCCCTCAAGATGTGAGTGTGGCTCTGTCGTCACTCCCATCTTGTGCAGTAGTTTGGAATGCTTGGCTACAGATAATGGCTTCGTGAGCACATCAGCCACTTGATGCTGTGAAGGCACATAGATAGGTCTGATCACACCTGACGGCTAACGTCACCTTCTCCCTTATGAAATGGCAGTCCACTTCTATGTGTTTTGTCCTCTCGTGATACACAGGATTGGCTGCTATGGAGAGAGCTGCCTGATTGTCACATTTGAGAGTAGCAGGTTGAAGTTTTTGAAGCCCCAACTCCTTCAGTAGTGACAATAGCCAGGTGACTTCACAAGTCGTAAGGGCCATGGCTCTGTACTCTGCCTCTGCAGAGGATCTGGCAGTAACAGTCTGCTTTTTAGACTTCCAGGAAATAGGAGAAGATCCCAACAAAACACAGTATCCTGTTGTAGACCTCCTTGAGAATGGACATGAGGCCCAATCAGAGTCACAATATGTTGTCAGATGAGCATTAGTAGAGTTGGCCAAGAGGATCCCTTGCCCAAGAGAATTTTTTAGATACCTGAGCACTCTTTTGGCTGTTTGGAAATGATCTGAAGTAGGATGTTGAAGGAACTGACTAAGCACCTGCACAGAGTATGATATATCAGGCCTGGAGATGGTCAGATATATCAATTTTCCAACAAGCCTCCTATAAATTTC